>PVJA010023782.1:0-32604 GCA_004027025.1 Myocastor coypus | reverse complement strand
CCCTCTGCTCTCTGCCCCCCCCCCCGCCTCAACCTGAGCGGAGTCTGCTCAGCCTCTCATTCGCGTGGGCGCTGCGCCCAGGGCGGACTCCGCACACTGTGTGCTCCTTGAGCTCCTCCGCTGCTTCTCAAGCACAGCGGTGCACAGGCTATGCCCCAAGCACAGCTCCTCACACGTCAGAGCCGTCGCCCGGTTTGCAGTCCCACCGCTCTGGTCAAGCAGCCCAGGACCTGTGGCACCTGCGCCCTCTGGGTGGCCCCTCCTGCCGCAGCGCCTCCTCTGTTCACACCTGCACTGCTGGGATCGCGTCCCAGGCCCCCTGCTCTCCTCGCACAGCCCTTGCTTATGATGCTTTCCCTGGTTTCCTGCCTATAGCTGGTGTTTATGTGCCACCCGCTCCTCAGTCCCTGTCCACGGCCCCAAACTTGTGCTTCCGATTCCCTGTAAGTCCTCTCTGCGCGATGCCAGGAAGCGTTTCCAAGTCAGCACCAACCAGCCGCCCAGTGCTGTCAGAGCCTAACAGCTGGCAACCGGCCCACCACCACAGCCCCTGGGCGGACCCTCCCGCTGCAGGTGTGGACATCCAGTGTGGCTCCCAGTCAGCCAGGCAGGACTCAGTCTGCACCCTGACTTTGGGACATGCCAGCCACATGACACTCCCTCCGCCCTGGGTCAAGTCTCCCTCCTCAGCGGGAGGTGGGGGCCCAGGAGGGCCTCTGTTGGGATTCAGAGAGCACGACAAGGAGACAGCCCACAGCCACACCCACACCGGGGTCACCCACACCTCGCTGGCATGTCAGCAGGGCCCAGCTGTGAGTGAGGGTAGCAGCTATAGCTGTGTCCCATCAGATACAGATGGTGACGTGAAAAGGGCCTCTGTGCTTCCCAGTTTTTCCCACTTTCTTTAATATCATTTCTGCTCATTGAGGCATCATTTAGCTGTCTGTCTGTTGGTCTGTCTGCCGATCCTTCATTTTGCCTAATAGTTACAGAGAGCTCAGCCCGGGGGCCCCTAGATCTGTGGCTCTGGGTAGGGGCAGGGGCAGGGGCAGGGTGCGTCACATGCAGTGTGTGAGGGAGAAATCACCTCCTGCCAGGTGAGTCATCAGGGAGAGGAGAAGTGCCCCCCCTCCCTCAGTCACACACCCCAAATACACAGACACCTCCTGGGGTCCCCTCCTGACGGCTTACCTTATCCCAGGGACACCAGGCTTGAGACAATCATGCCACCCGTGGGTCTGGGTCAACGTCCCAACCCAGGTGACAGCTAGTGGCCACCAGTGCCACACATGGCTTAGGGGAAGCGTCCTCCTCTGGATATAAACAGTGCTTAGTGTACCTGTGACGCCGACGGCCGTGTCGGAAAAGCCTTCTGCGTCCACAGACATTTCCTAGCGTGGTTGGCTTGTCTCTAATTTTGTCCATCACAGAATTACTGATGGAGCCAGGGTGAAAAGTTTCAGGCAACTGTCAGAAAACAAGGGGTTCCGTCCTGTATTTCATTGGAGAAAGCCGAATATTTACTACTTTGCTTCACTACGGTGGGCAAGGAGCCTAGGGCCCTGGATGGGGCAGAGGTGCTGAGGTCACCCCTTGGCAGCCTTCTGTGTAGCCCTCTGTGTGACAGCAAAGTGCCGCAGGTCTGAGTCTCAGAGAGACAGAAACAACCTCTTTGGGAAGCTGCGGCATTTGTGAGGCTAAGCAGAGCCATGCTTGTCGCCTCCAGCAGAGGGCAGCAGAGGGCAGGGGCCGCAATTACCTGAGCGGAAGGCAGGTGATGCAGGAGAGACCAAGAGGCCAGCTGCTCCGCTCCGGGTGGGCAATGGCTTTGCACAGCTGCCCTGCCCTCCCACGCCCTCCGGCTCTCTCCGGCTCCCTCCGGCTCCCACCAGCCCAGATGTCCCCACGGGTCCCGTGGACGCCGTCCTCCCTTAGGACTCCAGGCGCTGATGCTAAGTGTCTTGAGTCAGACATGAGCTCAGGTGTCTCAGAGCACAGGCACAAGAGACAGCAAAAGGAGAGATAATAAGAAAGTGGGGCGGGTGGGGCCCCTGCCAGCAGGCAAGGACCAAGCAGGGCAGGGGGCAGAAGTAACAGGTGTGCCGTGTGCGCCTGCCAACTCCGCACGAAACGTGACCGCTGCATACCGCAGATGCGGACTAGTAAAAATAAAATTTTATTAAGAAACGAGCGTTCTTCATTACCAAGGTGTTACAGTCCGACTTCGACGGACAGAAGTGTGGCAGCCCCGTGCGAGCTAAGCCGGCTCTATCCAGACAACAGCCTGGATCGAAGACCTGCAGATGTGTGTGCTTCTGAGGAGAGAGCTCGGGAACCACACCCAGGCCGAGAGGCAGCAAGACCGCCTCCCAGAGGCCGAGCACCCTGCTCAGTTTGGCCGGGGACAGAAAACAGAGAAGACTTGCGGCAAGGGGACACTCTGCCCTTCTCGGTGGGCCTTGAGACAGAATTGTCGCTGGCAGAGCTGTCGGCCTGTAAATTAGTTTCAGTGAGTTTATTGTACAGGAACAGAGTGGAGTTAAGGTCTCTGTGGGACCTAGCAGTTGACTCCATTTGTCACTGTCACAAAAAGGTGCGGAACCACCTCCAACCTTGCCTTTTCAAAACAGACTGCACAGCGCCTTGCTGGTACCTGCTGCTTTGGGGGCATTTCCACAGCTGAGACCAGGGCACGACTCCAGTGGGCACAGCCAGGGCACATTCCTGTTTAGCCAGTAACTAACCTTGGTCGCCCTGAAATGTCACCACAGGTGGCCCTGAGCCTCACAGGGAACATGGCAGTGTTCTCAGGTAAGTGCTGCCTCCTCTGGACACACAGACCTGACACACTGACTTCCCCACAGACTCTGCATGTACGACCCCACTGAAAGGCTGCCTCTGAGAGCCTGCAAAGGAGGGCCCAGGCAGAAACGCGTTGGGTGCCACCCGGAGGTCAGGAGAGCCACCCCCACCTCAGGACTGCTGCTCCCGGCTCGCACCTGCTGGAGAAGGGTGTGGTCCCGCTTTTCCCTGGGCCCTGTGAGGCTGCGCGTACCCCTTCTCTGCCAAAGTGGGGTTCACACAATAATGTCTTAGGCTGTGATTCCAGCCAGGAAGCCACCGAGAGCCCACTGATGATCCTGGGCTTCTTTCTCCTGACTTGGGTTTTGAATTTTGAAGTTACAGGCTCTCTGGTCACACCCTGCCCTGTACTGGGGACACCATGTTGTGGACCCAGACTGAGACCCCACAGATGGAGATCAGGTAAGGTGACATGTTGTCCTGTCACACACAGGGGGAGGCAGCCATGATGCCAAGGAGCTCTGCCTTTGGAGCGACGGCACTGCATGCATGGAAGTCCTGTGCATTTACTCACTGCTGCATTTAAATGGACAAGCTGGATAGCTCACGGAGGTGTTCTCTGTCTAAATAAAATTTCAACTTAGACGCTAGCTCCCTTGGTGGAGAATTAATTTTCTTGAATTATGGTTTTTTTATTTTTAAAATCTTTTAAAATGAAATTTCTCTTTTGACTGATAACACAAACTTACAAACTGTGTAAACTAATGGGCTGCCCTGTGATGCTTCATCCAGATGTATGTTGCGTAATATTTAGATTGCACCAACTATATCTGTCACCACAGGTGTCTAGTACTTCTTTGGCACAAAACCACCCAAAATCGTTTTCTCCAGCTCTTGGAATGCAGAGTTCATTGATTATCAGTGACCACCTGGAGCAGCAGCACCCGACATGCACCAGCTCCCCTATGGGTTCCTTGGGGTCCCTAGCACAATGTGAAGGCCCCATAGACCGTGTGGTCCTGCATCGCCTGGAGAATAGCAAGAAGTCTGCACACACTAAGCACACGTGCGAGTTTGTGAAAGGCTGTGGCCTGTGGTCGGTAGGATCCGTGGATGTAGAACCCACAAGCACAGCGACCACTCAGTTGCCCTCAGTGCCTGGTGCTGGAAGAGACACCTGGGTCAGGCATCTGACACAGTGAAGAGGAAAAGGGCCAGGGAGGTGGAAGGAATCTCAGTAGAAGCGCGTGCAACGCTGTACTCCGTGTACAATGCACACACAGGGATGGACCCCAAGTTTTCTTGTAAAAGCCGATAAGCCAGAACCCCACGTCTGTAGCACAAAAAGGCACTGTGCCAAGGAAATCATTCAGGTCCCCAGAGAAGCAGTGGGGTCCGCGCAGCATCACAACACCCACCACACACAGGGAGCGCAGGCACATTCTGGTCTCTGTGAGGCTGGGGGCAGTGGAGGCGTGGCCACGAGGTTTCAAGGTTTCAAAGGACGCCTTAAGTAAGATACAGTGCAGATGGCGAGTAGAAAGATAAATCCAAGCTTCTTTCCTTAAAACTCATCCAAAGAGATCATAAATCATAAACAGTTGGAATATAATAAACCGAAAACAGCCAAAACGTTCATCAGTAATAAAAAAAGATAAATAAATATATCTACAAAATGGAATGCAGTATAGACACAAAGGGCCGTGCTGGCCCCACCCCTGGGGTACACTGAGACACTGACTGAGGCTTGGCAGTGCACGTGGGTAATCCCAGCACGGGGGAAGGTAAAAACAGGAGAATCACTGTGAGTCGTATCTGTGTAGTGAGACTGTAGACCCTGTACTGTACTAAATATTAAAAATATTAAATGAATAAATAAAGACAACAGAGCAAAACCCAGCTATCACAAATATTTAAAATATTTGTTATGGTTTATGTCTAGTTGTCCCCCCAAAGCCTCATGCAGTCATTGGGTGGGGACTTCTGTAGACTGAGACTTGACTTATGAGTCACTGGGATTCTGTGTTTTAGTACTGATCTAGAGTTTCAGACTTGATCCATGATCCCTGGGATTATGTATTTTAAGTGCTTCTGGGATGATGGGTGTAGCCTAAGGTGGATAAGGCTGAGGCGGAGAGCCTATATGTAATATAAAGAGAGAAAGACTAAAGCTGTTGCCTCTGTCGCCGTTTGTTGCTGTTCTGCTGCCATGAACTGCTGCCATGTGCCCCTCAGGCTTGGATCCAGCTGTGTATGGACTGAACCCCCAGTCACTGTGAGCTAAATAAACCTTTTCTCCTTCATTTTGGGTGTCTGGTATTGGTCCCAGCAACGAATAAAAAATAACTAAAACAATATTGTACAAGTTTAAAAAATGATAGAGCCCTGTACATAATTTCATATAAATGAAGTTCAAAGTGAATCAAATGTGTATAGCTACATTATCACTTGGGAATGAAAAATTCTTACAGCTTACAAACCTGGTAAGGTTCCTCTGCCCTGTGAGGGGCCTACATATCCACTTTTGAAATCTCAGTGTGGACTCGCGTCCCAGGATGCTGGCGTGGACGAGGGAGGGACGGGAACAGTGCCCGGAGCGTGAGGCTGTGCTTTCTGTGACCCTGACAGTGAGCCGGACTTGCGGCACTGCTGGGAGCACCACACACACACACACAACCTGGTCCCCGGTGTCGTGCCACGGGGCTGGGCCTCTGCTGCCCCTCCAGCCCTGGCCTGGCTGCTCCGCGTGGTGCAGCCTGGCATGCAGACCTGCACAATGGCCGCGACACTCCAGATCCGCCGACTGCTCCTGCTCTCAAGGCATTAATTTTCGGGTGAATCTGCTCACTGGCAAGAGACGGCCCCTGTGGAGACACGTCCACAGGACCCCGGGCTGCGGGGACGCCTCGTTTTCTTCCTCTGGAAGCAGCTTCATGGATCTGTTTCCTTACCGTCCTTCAAATTGCACACAACTACTTTGCAAAATTTGGTGTGTGATATATGAACACCATTGTAAAGCTTTATTAAAAAAGGAAGTTCTTGGATTTTATGTCCACTTTAAGATCATTGAAAACTGATTATACACGTGTCAGAAACTAACTAAATGAAGATTTTTTGGCCGAATAAATTTTGAGTTGAGTACAACAGATTCTTAATAAAAACTATACTTCAACCAGAAGAGAAAAAATCCTACAAGGAAATTTTCTGATACGGAAGGAGAGTGAAGTCCTTGAGGATAAGCCTGATGTATCACTGAGCATGTGAGAGAAGAGTGACTCCACTCGGATTTAAACATGAACAAGATCGTGTACCAAAGCAAAAGACAGAGCAACCAATTGTAGTCTGTCTGCTAGCAATACAGAATCAGAAAATGAAGTTCAAAACAAATGTATAATTAAAACACAATCAAATGTTTAAGGATAAACAACACACACACCCAAAACTTATGCACAGATGTGAGAAATGTTGAAAGATCCGGCAAGTAGGGTAACGCTCGATTTTTATATCTAAGAAGAAGGAACGTTGTCAACACATCGGTTTCTCCAAACTGATTCTTAAACACAGTTCTAGTCAAAATCATAAAAAAGTCATTTGGAAATTATCACATTTAACCTAAAGTTAACATGAGAAAAATAAAATACACAAAGCCTCCTGAAGGAAGAATAAGGCAGAACCCCAGTACTTCCTCTGAGCCACCTCACGCAGTGGAGGCTGGGAGGGGCTCGCTGGTGGGAGGACAAAGGCGCCGCAGAGCCCAGAGAGGCTTCCCGCCCCAACGCCCTCGGGATGGGACCAAGAGGAGCACGAGGGGCGGCGTCTCCCCCCTGGAGCACTGGAACTGCGCGTTTCCACACAGATCGAAACACCGGACCCTGACTTTTCCTTTGCATTTCATGCTGAGGGCGATGCGAAAGAGGCTGTCCACGTAAGGTAAGAGCTCTGCTGTTACAGCCCTGGAAGCAAGCACGCAGACCTTGCTAACTCTGGCCTGGAAGAAGCGGCGCAGGCAAAAAGTAAAACTCATTAGAAAAAATGAAATTACTTTTACCGAACTTCCAAGTTGACTCTTTGAAAAACTCCATGTTTTGAAAAAAGTAAAAGAAAAATCACAGATTGGGAAAAATGTTTGCAAAGTATTTCATAAGGGCCTTGTACAGAGAGCATCCTTCCAACTCAGGTATTAAAAAATCTCCAAAACATTGAATATTCAAAGTGAATATTAAATAAGCTCCTAAATGTGAGTTTAATATCAATATGGATTCAGGAAATGCAACTGTAAACCGCAGTCTGATGCTTCTGTATATTCATTAGAGTGCCCAAAGCATACAATCCTGAGAGTTCCAAGCACAGACAAACACGAGCGGCTAGACCTTGCCCACGCTGGCGGAGAAGCACAGAAGAGCTGCCACACCAGGAACCGCTTGGCGCTGCTGTGAAGTCCACCACAGACCGAGAATATGGCCACTAGCTCACAGCTGGCCTTCACCAGGAAAGGGCAGCAATTCTCCAGGGGTGGCGGTGGCAGCTGTATGAAGAGTGGCCCCAAACGGAAACAGCCCCAACACTGCTGACAGCACCCACCCGGCACCGTGGCTGAATCTGTGGAGCTCGGGATGTCACCCAGTTGGCCTCACTCCTTCAAGCATGAAGGGCTTCTTGCCGGCCGGTGCACCCAGCCCCAGCACGCCCATGGGTCAGAGGTGACAGTCAGCCAACATGCTGTCTCTTGTCTGTGCTGCGCTTTTCTGTACATGGCATTCTACACGCATTTGCTGGAGGATGAGACATTCCTACTTGTTGGCCAAACCCAGAGTACAGTGACCTGAGGGATCAGAAAGACGTCCCCAGTGGCCACAGAGGATTGTATCTAAACCAGTGGTTCTCAACCTATGGGTCATGACCCCAGTGGGGGTCAAATGACCAAAACACAAGGGTCACCTAAAGCCACTGGAAAATACATATTTAAACTCATGCTATGCCATGTTGTAATGTTGTTTATTGGAATCAGTAATTTGAAGCAGCCGCCAAAATTATTTTTTGCTTTGGGGTCACTGCAACATGAGGAACTTGGTTGCGGGGTCACAGCATTAGAAAGGTTGAGAACCACTGATAAACAGACTTAAACATTGGCGGAGGGTTGTTGGTGGGGAGGTCTCAGGGAGACGCGGCCTAAGAACGCCGTGTGCTGAGTGCTCTGGGCCTGTCTCCCCATGCCTCCTGCACGTCTCCCCCTGTCCTCCCATATCCCCCGTGTTGGCTGGGTACTCAGCCTGGACTTCCAGGCAGCCCAGCTGCGCCTGGTAGTGTCCAGTGCAAAGGCAGAGACTCTCCCACTGGGACCCCGGCCTTGGACTCCAGCCCTGTCTGAAGACTGGTCAGTCTATCCCCAGAGGACACGGGGCAACGTGCCTCTGGCTAGAATCCACAGAGCCAGGGGACAGGATGTGTTGGCAGTGGCTGGGCTGTACCTCTGGAGCTGCTGGGGCCAGGGCTGGGTCACCCAGCACCCCTGGAGAAAGACGGACATCCGCACACGTCTGACACTCTTCTGGGGAGGAAGAGATGGGGTAGTGACAAACCGCGTCCACAACCTTGCCGGATCAGACGGTCAGACTAACCGTGGGCACTGACGGTCACCGCCATGGCCACCTGCCCAAAATCGAGAGCCGGCTCCTCCAGATACATCTTAGCTGCAATCATGGTGCTCCTCCCGGGACTCCAAGCAGGGCCCTCACTGCAGGCTGTTACCATCTTCGGTTGCTCCTTAGCTCAACAAAGTCCTGCAGACTCACTGCCACGCCACCAATTCTGGGCGCAGAGGCTGTGTGTGTGCATTTCTTACCACATGTAAACTCTGCCAGGAGGGCCTTATAAACCACTTTGCGCTGTCCCACACTGCATGGAGGAGTAGACGCAATCTTATGTATATTTCATGCCTACAAGGAGAGTCTACTGGGCACTGATTGTGTCCCCAGTCAATGCTGGGAACTTCTCTCCCAGGGTCATGGAGCTTGGGCCATCTCTTACCGCTTGTAAGAGATCCAGCATGGCCAGGGTCCGGCTCGGGAGCCTCATACGAAGGCACAGAGAAAGGCCACGGCCTCTCAGCCTTCTCTCCCTCTCCGGTCCCTCATACCTCTGCCAGCAGCTGTGGGGTGGTAGGGCAGAACAGTTCCCACCAGAGCCCTGGGCCTTGACACTGAGCTTCCCAGCTTTCAAACCAGAAATAAGCCCCGGCTCCTGGGGAGCCAGCCCAGTCACTCTTCTGCCTCAACAGCCAGAAACAGTCACAAAAGAAAGCGAGAGTGAGGCTTCCCTTCCACTGGAGTTTTTCAAGCATTTTTCCTCAGACTTTCATTATGATTTGTAAACAAGAGAGACAAACTGTAAGAGTTAAAGTCCCAAAAGAGAATATTCCTGAAAATTATTGCAAACTGCAGAGAATAAAGAGTTTCAGCCCCAAATTTGTTCCGAGTGTAACTCTAGTGTTCACCACTGTGATTACTATAATGTGCAGTGTGACGTGGTTACCATTGCCATGGGAACCATAAATTTGATTTTCTGGGGTTTTGTGCTCATGAGATCTCCACTAAAAATGCTGCCTGCATGCACTGGCTTTTTCATTTGTGGTACAAGTACTTGGCTCCAAAGTAGGCTGCCTGATCTAAAGACAGACTCAGTGACTTTCTTCAAAGATACCTTTAATAGCTCAGTGGTCTCAGAACTGAGGTCTGAGAGTGCATATATAAGAAATTAGTTTTGATCTCACTTCAGACACAGTAAGTAGACTGACTGTTCTCCTGCACCCTCATTGTGCCAGGGCTCGGGTCAAAGTCTCTTCTCCACTTTCAGCTTTTGATCCACCAGCTTTTAAAATCTTTCCACGCGTGGGTGCTAATCCAGGTGGGCGGCAGATCTCCTGGTGCTGCGTTTGACTCCCTTTTGCTTTCTGCTGTTCCCCTCTACGTTGTCTCCCAGCAGATTCTGTGGCTCCAGTCCTCTGGGACAACCATTGCTGAGGTCCAGCCTCAGCTCGCAGGGCACAGCAACCCGAGGAAGGGGCGAGCAGGCCACAGAGAAGAGGAGCTCGGAGAAACGTGGGGAGTAGGCGGGAGAAGAGTGTGTCTCTTCAATCCAGAGCAAGGTCAGTGGCCTTCATTTACACGTGAGCGATTCCATAAACCGCCTTTATGCAAGCTCAACAGGTGTGCCCTTCACCTGTGCGTAAGAAGCAATTCTGACTGATGTGGGCGCCCAGCACCAGCTAGGAGCAGTCCTGGGAGCTTACTCAGCCTCTGCTCTTTCTGCTCTGGCTATTTCTGCCCCACCGAAGCTCTCAGCTCTCAGCTCTCAGGGTACTTTCTTGCTGCCTCAAGATCTTGACTCTAAGCTTCCTTGTTATTGTTGAATGTTCTTGGCTTTGGCTTGTCCCTTTCTGCAGGTTTCCAAGGTAGGAGGAAGGAGTCAATCTCTGAAAGAACTTTATGTACTTGATTGAGTTACGCCCAAATCCTAGGTGATTAACTGTGTGCTTTCTTTCATGTAAATCATAAGCCTAATGATCCCCAGGCGATCTGTGGAGACACAGCCCCATGAAGCTCTGCTTTGCGGATTCTCCAAGCTCCACAGGACTGTGTCAGAGGCCATGCTCTGGACGGCTCTCCACACACACTCGTCGGTTTCCCGAATAAATCACGGTGGTTAATGTCTGTGACGCAGGACCCCGGTCACGTCAGTGGCTGACCTCTACAGTTGCTTTCTGTGTCTGTGTGAGTCTGAGGCCATCAGGACTTGCATCCTGTGACTTGGACGAGGAGCAGGTGTGATCGCTGTGGACAGCACGTCCTGGTGGGCTCTGTGGCCTCTGCCCCTGCTCTTAGTCTGTCTTACTACAGCAGGCATCATTCACCTCCTCCTTCACCACAGAAAACTACAAAGAGGTCCGAGTGGGCTCAGTTCCGAGAGTCAGACGACTTCTTTCCTTTGTTTTTTCCTTTTGCTTACCACAGCATTCCGCTCGCCCCTGCTTTGGTGCGGGTACCAGCAGCAGATGTTGGGGGCGTGACAGCATGTCTTCCACACTTCACACTATGCATGAGGAATGTGCACCCCTGTTTGACTTTAAAACCTAGGCCACGTGCCACTTTGCATGAAGACTCCATTGCTAGGACACTAAACCTAAATTCTACCACTCTCAGGAGAGTCCTGGAGTTGCTGAGGAGAACTTTGCTTGACAGAGTCTTTGTGCAAGTAGCTGTTGTAACGAGGCTTAGAAAGGCGTCCGATAGCTGTGGTGCCGCCTGCTTCAATGAGGAATCCGCGTGCGGCGTGCAGCCTTGTACCGACTGTGGTCACAGCAGCACGCAGGGCGGGGCTGCACGCTTCGCATGGCAGTCACTCATTCAAGCCTCAGCAGATTTCTGCATGCCAGCGAGGGGTGCCAGCACGAGCAGCTCCTGTGGAGTATTCACTTTGCCGGTTCACAGTGGCTGCCCATGGAGTCAGCGGTAGGGTCCAGTGGGGAGCTCAGAGTCTGCAGCTTACCTCAAAGCCTGATGGCAGTAGAAGCCTAAGGGTCCATGTCAGAAAGCTGAGGGTCCACACTGGAGGCCTGAAGGATGGAAGACCGATATCCAGAGGTCGCAGGAAAGGTCGGCGCTCTTGCCCCAAGCGGAGCTGCTTCCCTTCCTGTCCAGGACACAAGCTACTGTTGGAGCTACACATCCGGGCAGACCTCCCCTCTGTGCGCCCTGCCCATCAGCTGTCCAGACACACCCAGAGCTCTGCTCCACTCATGCGCGAGGTGCCTCTCAGCCCATGCAGGATGGCACCGGGTCACCATAGGAGAGGCAGTGGGCTGGCCTTGCACTCTGGCTGAACGGCCGCCTCCCTGAGGCTGGCACCTCCAGGCGCTGGGATGGAGGCAAAGCCCCAGGAACGCGCATCCTCACCCAGTATGAGTAGCACCGCAAGTCCGTATGGGAAGGTACGGCATGTTCCCATGCAGTTGGCTATGGTACTGCCGCGTGGCCCAGACACAGAAATCTTCTCATGAGTGCCCATGTGTGTCCAGACCTGGACAAACCCTTTTCTTCCCCAAGGCATTCTTTGGTAGGTAAACAGAGAGAGCTCACTCAGTGAAATGTCATTTACCAACAAGAAAAAAAGTCGCCAGTATGCATGAGAACAGGCCAGAGCTGGTGCGTGCTACGTGCCCACAACCCTAGCACTTTGAGGCTGAGGCTGGAGGACTGCAGGGGATTTAGGGCCCATCTGGGCGACATGGTGAGTTCGTGCCCACCTGAAACTACCTAGCACCTGCCCCAAAAAGCAGTGAAACAAAACAAAGTGCCCAGAGTTGTCAACGCAGAGCCCTGAAGCAAGGAAGGCGAGTTGTAAAAGCCACGTCTGACTCCAGCTTTGGGGATGCCAGGGAAACCCGAAGCGGAGCCTGGAGAAGCATCTGTGAAAAGCTAAGTGCATGGAGCAGGGGTGGATTTTTCTCTATACTTTGGTTTGCTTATTCATCCTTTTCTGAAAATCCCAAGGTCCAGTTATTGGGCGGCTCCTTTAGAGCTGGCGTGACAGTGACAAGCATCCAGGCCCCTCCTGTCCCGAGGAGCTGAATGAGACCAGCCAGAAGTTGGCCCATAGTTCACCTGGAAACAGAGGGCCAAAGAGGCGAGGGGGCCAGGCTCCGCAGAGAGTGCCTGGGCTGAATGAAGGGAGGGAGAGCTGAAACTGTAAGTGCAACTGCGCTCCAGGAGAAGCGGGGTGGCTGCTGTCGCGTGGGGCCAGAGCTCCCACTCCGCTCCGGTGCACCTCCCTGCTCAGCCACATCTCGGAGCCTGCAGGAAGTTCCTCATCCGGAGTCCGGGCGCTTCCACAGTCAGGTGCAGGACAGGCCCGCGCATTCTGCCTTCCTCCCACACAACTCCGGGCTGCACAGAGCCTGGGAAGACGGCACAGGGCTCCTCCCTGCCGACCCCTACTTCCTCGAGATGCACACTTTACACGAGTCGGGCACACTCATCCCAGCTGGTGAGCCGGCACAACCCCGTTAGTGACAGGAGCTGATCCTTGGCTGGTGCTTCCTCCACTGTTACCAGACTCTCCTTGCCCGTCCTGAGGTCTGATATTGGACACCACAGTATCCTAAGTGCAGCCTCAGGCAGGTGGCCAAGGGCACATTGCATCTGTAGTGAGCACCCTTGGTGACACAACTAAATAAAGACGCAGGATATCTCTGTGGACTTTCTCCCACAATCCCATGGCAGCTGTCCCACCACGAGAAGCGCACCAGCAAAATGCAGTTCCAAGGGGCGTAGCTGGCACTTGGCACTCTCGTGCTCATTGGAAGAGGCAGCACCATGAGCTGTCCCAGCCAAGCGGAGTCTGAGGAGCCAGAGTGTCTGGTGCAGGAGGTGGACCTGGGACAGGAAACCCTAACGTGAGATCCTCACAGTGGAGAGACTGTATGCTGGCTGTGAGGGAATGCTTGGCGTTGTGACAGGAACTTGTCTCCAGCCCGCTCCCAAAAGAAAGGCTTTTTTATGACTGCCGTGACATGCAAACTACAGCGCAGAGTTATCAAATAAAATGTCCAAAATATAGATGTAAAGAGAAGAATCAGAAGTGAAGCATAAAAGCAATAGTCTGAACTTAAAGCTTCGCTCGCTATAGCACTTTTCAATATCGATATACTCAGAAAAATCAATGTACACATGGCTGGCCCGCTGGAAGGACAGATGATAGATAGCAAGATACACAGGGAACAAAGAAGGAAGTGAAGGCAAAGAAACATACCACAGTGGCTGCCTATGGCAACCCCCCGCCCCCCACATAGGCCTCCCGGCTGGCGGCACACAAGACCACTCTAATCGTAGGACCCCAGCAGCTGAACACAGGGACCCACGCGTGGCCAGCAGCCTGTGGCTTGGACCTTGCTCCAAACTGGAGACCGGCTGTGCGAGGGTTAAGCAGCTGCCCACAATGCTCTGAAGACAACATAATTTCTCAGTCGAGGCAGCCCAGGACAGGGCCCTCGCTCCAGGGTTACTAAGCAAAGGCCATCAATGTCGGCCTTGGAAGTAGGACAGTCCTTTTAATTGGCAATATTTGCTGCTCAGAGAAATCTTTGGTGTGAACTTCCCTGAGGCCTGGCTTAGCTTCCTGCCTTTGCCTCACCAACCCCCTTCCTTTGTCTGAGCCTCAGTAAATACTGAATGTCCAGGGACACCGTTGTCTCTCCGCTCCTGGAGAGTTCTGACATCTGGGTTCCCTGCAAAAGTTGCTCTTTGTCTCTTGCATTGAAGCCTTTGCTGTGGTGTGCTGTAGGAGGCTGGGCACTCAGACCAAGTTCCCAGTGGCCCCGGCTGTGAGGCACTTCTCTCTGCTAGGGACACTCTTCTCCCTGCCATCTCACAGAATCCAAGGTCCCCAAGAGCCTCCAATTTAACTCTTATAACTTGAGGTTTTGTGATAAGAAAAGTAAACACCCAACACCTGCCCCAGGTGGCATGGGTTTAGCGGTACAAGCTGCTCTGGCTTTCAGCTCACCTGGTCACTGGCCTCAACCTTCCCACCTGGAGGCTGAGCTCACCCAGCTGCGCCCTGTGCACATGGTGGCCTGTGTGAAGATGGACCGGACAGTGAGTTCACACAGATCTGCTGGACTTTGGGCAAGAGAAGTCACCGAAGACCTCCTGACCTCTGTGGCTTCTGTTGGGCTACAGAGCTTTCTAATCATTGTTTATGGAACCCCACATCCAGTTGCTTTGCCAGCAAGCTTGGGAGTCAGAAATGTAACCTCACTACCTGCTGAATGAGCCGGTACCTCTAGGCTAACAATGTGGCTGCCTTCCCACTGGGCTGGTTCTGAGTCACACAGGTCCTCCGCTGACAGAGCACAGCATACCCCAGACCACAGTAACCACAGCTCAGCCTCAGCTTGCGATGCGCACCGTAGTGACTCCAGCCCACAGTGGGCGTGGCTGTCACCACAGCTACAGTGTCTGTCTCCACTACCTATAGCCTGAATGCTGGTACAGAAACACCCACGGTGACCCAGCTGTGCTCCCTGGCCTGGCCGCACCCTGAGGGCTCCTACTACACATCAGTCACGAGCTGGGAGGAGATGGATCTGAGCTCCCAATCTGAAGGCAATTTCCACCAAATGAGTGGGATCATTTCATGCCAGGACCAACGCATGAAGCCCAGAGTGCCTGGAAGGCCAAGACCGGCAACTCTGCACTCTCACCATGCTGCTGCAGGTTCTGCAGGGCAAAGAGGGCCCTGCTCTGGGGAGGGCCAGAGGCTAGGGCCTCACCCCTCACAGGGTATGCACCTGCATGCCATAGCAAGCAGGCCTCCCCCGTCTCTTCCCTTGCTCAGCACTCAGGCCCCACATCCCAGGCAGGTGCTGGGCAGGAGAGGCCCTTCCAGCTGGACCTCGTCCTTCCTGCACTGCACAGGCCGTGGGGAGCTGGGGTCCAGGTACCCAGCAGAGCCCTCTGTCCTATCCAGAGCACTGACCAGGCTCCTGGCCAAAGTGCTCAGGTTCACACCTGGATGAGAGGCTGGCCCCAGAGCCACACAAGTGTACTTGGTCACCTGTTGTAGCAAGCCTGGGTGTGGCCAGGCAGCCATGGCCTCATAGTAGGTAACGGGCAAGGTCATCTCGGCCTCAGAGCTTCTGAAAGAACCCATCCTAGCCGGCTCCATCCTTGCACCTGTGTGACAGCTGCCCTGCTCAGCCTCACTGAGCAGACTCAAGCTGGTAAGGACCAGGACACAGACTGCAGGGTGCCCTTGCTCAGGGGTCTCACAGCAGGTGGGAGCTTCCCAGTGGGGGCCTTCGCATGGGACTCAAGCCCATGCCCTATGTCCCCCTGGCCTGTGCGTAAGTCTCTAACCTAGGATTGACCGCCAAGGTCTCTCTACTCTTCAGTCTTATTTGCAGAGGGGCCATAGCACCCACCAGAAGCTTGCCTCGGCATCTCCTATGGGGACCCTGGGAGCTCTGGCTTCCGGTCGGTGTCAGATGTGAGCCTCCCACAGTCCCTTTTGCTACCACAGGGGGATTTCAAATCCCAGGAGAGCAGAGAGCTGCGTGAGGAGCTTGTGTTGGGGCTCCTCTGCTGATTCAGCTCTGGCCTCGACTCCCCCCAGGGTCCCATGCTGAGGGCCCCAGGCAGGACTCACTCCCTGTGGCTCATGCCTCCTCCTTCCCACCCGCTTTCCACTTTGGTCCCCCACTGATCCAGCTCACTTTCTTTTTATTTTTATTTATTTATTGGCCGGGCGTGGTGGCGCAAGCTTGTAACTGCAGCACTTGGGAGGCTGAGGCAGGAGGATCGATGTGAGTTCGTGACCAGCCTGGGCTACAAAAGTGAGCTCAAGGCCAGCCTGAACTGCACAGTGAGACCCTGTCTCAAAAAGACAAAAAAAAAAAAAAAAACCTTTGGTATTGTCCTACTGTAAAGCCCTGTTTTCACTGTGAACCCCAACCCTGGTGGCAGATGCTCTCCCTAATTGCAGGCATGCCTAGTGCTGAGTGTCCTTGCTGATTACAAAATCAAAGGGCCACTCTGGGGCCCTGCATCTCCCCCCCTCCCTAACCCAGGGCCAGGGTCCTTCCTGATTACAAACAACTCCTAAGTCTTGCAAAGCTCCCTCTCTGATCAAACACAACTCCCAAGGTCCTCCTTTCCCCCAGCCCTATGGTTTCTCCCTTTTAAATTCTTTGTTTCGCCTCAGCAGGCTGCTTCACTCACCTGACCCACAGGGGAGTGTGGCTGCCAAGCTCAGCTAATAAAGCGCTCCAAATCATCTTTTTGCTTTTGGGTCTTTGTTTTCTTCCTGACATACAACACTTGAGGTTCCATCTGCTTCTTTCCTACCTCACAGCCAACTTTAGAACTCTCACATGTGACCAGTAGAGACCACATGTGCAGTTCTTCCAGCCCAGGACACTGTGAAGGGGACACAGTGCATTAAGAGTCCCGAGTGGGAGTACAGAGCGAAGCTTTCACATTTACCAAGAGCTGAGCTCTCACCTTGTGCATTAATGTATATGGTAATCCATCTGAGCAGAAATCAGTGAGAGGGCTTAGACGCTTCCGTGTTCACCCTGTGTTTGTTTTCAGCTGGGGGATGTCAATTCGTGCAGGCAGGTGTGTTCCTGAAGATGCCGGTGAGGCTGGGCGGATGCCTGTGTGGTGCCCATGGGCTGATGCGCATGGCAGCCCAACTTTCCAGTTGTGGCTTAAGGCTGAGAACAGAGGGCAGCTTGTATGCCTCACTCACAGGACAGTACAGATTTGGGGTGAGCACTCCCACACGTACTGAGTGACACGGAGAACCTCAGCTGGGCAGACAACACGCTGCAGAGAGCCCACCACGCATTCCCTGTGTCTGAGACCAGGGCAAGAGCTAGGTGTGAAGCCCGGCTGGGTTCTGCCTGTTGATAGGGGTGCAGAAAGAAGGACTCAGGCCCGGCAAGGGCGTGCTGAGTCACCGGCCCAGGCGGGGAGCGCTGCCTCTCCTTCCCAGAGACAGCGACCCTGGGACCCTGCCCATGCCCTACACCCAGGGTAAGTGAGATTCGCCAGCCTGGGAGTCACCAGAGGTGACATTTCTGCTTCCCCACTGGGTCCTGTGAGTGAACTGGAGGGGTGCACGGCAAGTGGGACATACAGAGCTCGGCTTTTGGGGTGCCACCTCGCTCTCCGGACCCCGGACGAGGAATGCACTTGGTGTTGGGGTCCCCTGCCACCACGGCTCTGGCCTGTGCCCAGCGTCTGTGGGCTGCTGCTCCTTTCCGCTGCCACAGGGTTTTCTCCAGAGTCAGATTTGAGAGAAAAGCCCGAGACTCGGGAAGTGGCCAGCAATTTGGCAACTGCACGGAGACCAGCATCTCTAAGACTCTCAGGACAGCACGCTCGGCTTAACACACTTCTTACTTTCCTACAGAAATGGCAGTTAATGCCTGTAATTTAAAATCATGCTGGAAAGTATATTTTAATTAATTATAGGTAGCTCATTTCATAAACAATGAAATTACTCAGTCAAAAATTAAGGTGAAAATATAAATCACACACAGCTTCACCACTTATAAATAGGCATGTTATCAGTTGTGAATTTCTCTACTGTGGGGAATCCTACATTTATACTTGCTGTGTCTTTACAAATTACGTAATTACTAGAGTTTTGTAGGCTATTTAGAGAAAATGACACCATAAAAAGGAAATACAGTCACCTAACCCTATCTTGCAGAGATAATTATCTTTAACAATTTGTTTATATTATTTTAGTCAGCCCTCATGAGTACACAAACTCTGGCATTTAGAGTTTTTAAATTGGAATTATTATGGTTTTCTCATAAAAAGCTATATTGTTTGTTGACTATTACACTGCTTAGCTTTCTTTGGGAACTCTGGCTGTATGAGGGACTCTAATTGGCTTTATATTTTATTACCCTTGTATAGAAATCTGAACTTATTGTGAAAATATTTCCAGAAGTAGCGGCACCACAGTGACCTTTCCAGCTGCTGACACTGCCAGCATCCCCACCGGGGCACCTCACCAAGCAGCGCTGGCACTAAAGTCACACTTCCTCGGTAGGTCAGGGCTCCTCAGAGGACAAGCACCTCCGGGCCCCGGGACCAGGACCCAGAGCAGACTGTCCACACTCCAGGGCAGCTGGTGACCCTTCTGCCACAGCGGCCACTCCACAGTGGCCAGGGATAAAGTGTGGTCCTGAGGTGTGTCTGCCGCCCTGCCGGGTACAGCCGTGACCTGGGGACCCTGCAGAAATGGAAAACGTGTAAACCACAGTGCTGCACCAACAATAAGACGCGGTGACGTAGCGTGGACCTATGCTTATTGTGCAAACTGAATCACGGATGGAAGCCTGAACATGTAAAGGGAGAAGGGCAGCTCCTGCTGAGGCCGGGGGTGCCCGGGCTCTCCCAGACCTTGCTCACTTACAAGCACAGACGCGGTCTGGAGAAGGCTTGCTGGCCTAACATGCCACCTGCAGAGGCAGCTCCCGAGCTTTTAGGGCAGTGGGATCCCAGGGACACCGCGTCTCCTAAGGTAGCAGGCTGCGTCTCCAAGAAGTGTCCTGTGGCACAGAAAGGCCCCACCTGCCGCTCCTGCCCCTGGCCCTGTGTCCACACCAGTCCGCCTGTCCGCTGGTTACAGACACAGGGCCCTGCCGGCAGGAGGCCACAAACGTCCACCACTGGGCTCTGGCCTGATGGGCCTGCCCCCCCTTGAGGGCCCTGCGGGTCCCAGCGCAGTCCTGCAGGTGACACAGTGAGGTGAAGGCCTCTGCCTGCAGAGCTGCCCCACGCCCTCCGGAAGGCACAGGGGTTCCTGGCCCCTGCTCTGGCTCCAGCTGTCCTTGTCACTGCACCTGGCACAGCTCCCTGGCCTCCTGCCCTCTATCTCTCAGGGTGGCATGCTCTCAGCATCCACACCTCAGCTGGGCAATAGCCTTCATCCTGTACATCCAGGGACGCTGGGGTCAAAGCAGCACTTCTTTTAACTTTTTTTTTTTTACTGTATTTAGTACAGGGTCTACAGGCTCTCACTACACAGATCAGACTTAGTGATCTTCCTGTTTTCAGCCTCCCAAGCACTGGGATTACAGGCATGTGCCGCCTCTGGGGCCTCTGCCTCAGAGGGTAGTCTCACTTCTAGTGGCTGCCTTGGCAGTCAGGGCATGGCCTGTGGGCCTCTTGAGATAATCCCACTTATTCTGGTCTGGCTTCCAACAGCAGTAGCAGGTGAACTTTATCGTTGTTGAACTTTTTGTGGAGCCAGGAGAATCGACTTCAGATATGTTTTGAGGCTGCAACCAGGCAGCCACTTTTTATCTCTTTTGTTTTCTCTCCCTGGTTTTCTCCCAGTTCTGATTATAGCAAATTGTTTTCTTAGTATCCTGTAAAGTGTCCTATTTAAAGGAGTCTTTTCACCAATTGGAGGTTCTGTATCAGAATGCTTATGCCTACTCATCTTCCGGGTTTTATTCATGGAGCTAGTACCCAAGCTACTTCTCCAGGGCCTGTAATAACGGAAGCAAAACTTCTTTCCCATCTCCGGATAACTCCTGGAACCCATTGATCAGTATCGTTCAGAAAGAAAACAGGCTGTTGTAAAGGAATACTCGTTTCCTTTGTCCAGGGATGGTCCGCAGCAGATTTGTCTAGCAGCCAATTTAAAAAATTTAATGTAAATAAAGCTTTTTGTACTATTAAACTAGGTGTATTCATGTATATTCCCATACTATCTCCCTCTTTTTGTTTAATGAACATTTGAAGTTTTTCTTAGATCATTTTATAATTGTCTGTGGATATTTTAATATTTAAGTCCCTGTAGAATATTAACAGATAAAGGTTACATATTTTTACACAGAAATTTAGAAATCAACACCATATTTAACATTGTAGTAAGATAATCCTGATGACATTCTGTGATATACTTTAAATATTTTTGCTTTGCTTTAATAATTTTAACCAATCATTTATATTTTAAACACACAATTTTCTTCTTCTTTTGTCACACTTAAATTAGACAGATATCACAAGTTTTTTGTAAAGGACAAAAGCTTGAATTTGAGAATGTCTTGTCTCAACAAACAATCTTTGTTTTACATTTTGAAAGGCCTGTATACCTGGAATCATAAATACACTTAATATATCATGAGATTAACAACAGCGAATTGTCATGCTCATATGAAGACCTTTGTTTTTTAATCTAGTTTTGTACCAAAACCATCTTTAAAGAAAAAAACCTTATTGTAACATTTTAAAAAACTTTATCTTTTAACCAATGACATATTTATTGAGGGTGTCCCCTAAGAGACTATTGGGAGCTCCTCATTAATAAATAAAAAGGTTGGCCACACCTCTTATTTATTAACTGGACTCCTCTCTAATAAATATTTTCTACTCTAGGGGATTTTTATTAAATTAGCTTAAACTTTAGGATATATTGTATATAAATCATTTTTAATATCATTTTGACTATTTGGCAGTTTAGGAAAAATCATGCTTTTAAGTCTATATCTCAGGTTATGTTTAAAACAAATAATCAAAAAACAAAAAAGAAAAAAAAGAGAAATAGTTCACTGAAAGACCAACAAACACATGAACACACAGACTCATAAATGTCTTTATAAAATTAAGAGTGCATTCAATTTTTTGGCCAATTTTATAAGTAGACTAGTCAGATTTTGTTATTTGTTAATTATTAGTGATCTCTTGTTAAAAAAAATGGAAAGAATAATATCTTATTATGATTAATATGCATATTTTATAATTATAGTTTCTTTGTCACTTATTTAGACCTTAGATTTTCATTTGGTCAGTTCCTTGAAGAGGCCTCAGGCTGGATCTAGCCTCATTGTAGCTAACTTCTTTAGATCTGGCTTCATGGTGTAGTCTAACAGTTCCTGCTGGTACCCAAATTGGTTGTTTAGACTTCTCTGGAAAAACACAAGCATACCCTTTGCCCCAAGTTAGTAGTGGACTGATTTCCTTCCATAGTCCGGTGTGGACATCTCTCCTAAGGACCTTTGCTAGCCCCCCTTTTTTTTCTTACCTGCTTTATCTTTATGTTGCTGTAGAAGTTTAAAAATTTAATAGTATATATTACCAAATGAAGTGGGCATCTGGTAGAAGTCACACTTTTGCTTTTGATTCTTTCTGGAATTACAATACATGGTACAATGCCGCCTTGTGGTGCTGGGCAACCCAGCATTGAGCCCCAGCTGTGAGTCAGCCTTGCACCCATGAGGGTTGGCTCTGTGCCCCAGTGTGCTGTGCTGCTGAGCTGCTGCACTTGGAGGAAGCACACGCAGGAGCGCTCACCTAGGACATTCGGCTCGCGGTGGGTCTCACGGGATCCACCTCGTTCTCAGGTGAGGAGCTCTGTACCTGTGCCAATGGAAGGAACCAAACCGCTGACACCGGGGTACATGAACCTTCTGCAGATGCTTAAGCTGAGTCAGAGGAGCCAGGTAAGAATGCACCTTTCGGTCGGAGTCTGTTTATGTAAATCTGTGGGGCGCAGGAGCACAGCCCAGAGGCAGATCTGTGTCCGCCTGAGGGCCTGGAGGGGTGGCATGGAGGGAGGAGGGGCGGCCAAGGGAAGGGGGTGCAATGCTACCCCATTCCATTGTGGTTCTGATGGTGGTGAAGCCTTCTCGGATTTACACCTGGCCAAAGCACATAAAATTGCCCACTTCAAATATATATGGTTTTTACAAGTCAACCATGCCTTTGTGAATCTGCACACACAGTGCTGGCTCTGTTTGTCAAGGAAGGAGAGACACCAAGGACCCTGCAGCCACCAAGGACAGGCACCAGAAGCCAGCAGGCAGCAGGGGTGGGGGTGCTGTACACAGATGACTGATTACGCCCCTGAGTGAGCGAGTGCATTTGTATGGGGACACTGGGCTGCTTCAGTCACTTCCCCATCCCTGGGATGGGGGGGCATGACACCTGCTACTCTCGGGAGGAAGGGCTTATTTTAAATCACAGTCTCCGTCCACTGTTGGCTGGTTCCAAGGCCAAATGGCCTGAGCATGGCGCAGGGACTCTGCGGAACCTAGGCCAGCAGTGAAGCCGCAGGAGAATGGAGGAGCTGGGTCTCACCCTTCCCAGCCGTGCCCCAGGGCCACCCACCCTGGAAACAGGTCCCATCTCCGGAAAGCAGCCAGCTACGAACTCATCGGTGCATTAATGCACCGCACAGCGCTCTGCGATCCAAGCGCCTTCCCAGAGCCCCGCCTCCAAGCATGTGAGACACGGGAGGACAGTTCAGACCGACATCCTCCTGTGTGCTCCTGGCACCCAAAAGGCTCACGTCCCTAAGGCCGCCGCTCACAGCCGCCGCTATCTTCCCAGCCTCAGCACTGCTGAGAAGGCCAAACCTCAAGTCTCCTCTGAGTCCAAGCCTCCAAGGTTATCTCCTAGCTGTGAGCCCCAGGAAATATCAAAAGCAAAGTTAAGTACTTCCAATATACAGTGGCTTACACTAAATATTCCCATTCTAGAAAGAGGGCCTAGGGGAATAGAAAACAGTGGGAGCCACGCAGGGCCCAAGGGCACAGGGGAGTCAGTGAGTCCTGCGGCTCCACGCCCAGGACCCAGGGCCGACTACTGTGGTGTGAGCTGGCCAGGGCTTGTGCAGCCCTATCCTAGGCTTATGCTTGCACCTCCATGGCCTCCCTAGCTCCCTCTACATGCTGCCTGTAGCTTTCCTCTGCCGATGGCTCACATCCCTGGCTTCTCTGGTTTCCCAGAGTCTGCACTGTGGCTTTAGCTTCAATCTTATAACTTCATGAATCCCCTGGTAGGGATCTCACACCGCCACTCCACAATGCCCAGCCTCCCAGACTCCTCTGCCATCTGCAGAAGCTCCGTGGCCTGACAACGCTTGTGTCTTGTGTAGTTTCAGAACCAGTACCACGGGGATCATGCCACAGTCTGCCACCGGCTCAGTGGAGTCCCGTGGGCTGTGACTACAACAGCCTCCAAATGCCTGGGTGGCTGAATTCGTGGAGTCATTTCTATCGGAGCAAGGTGATCCCGAGAGGTTGAGGCACCCCAAGGTTCTCTTCTCAAAATGAAGTTCCTTAACAACAGTTACCCTTTGGCCCCCTGAGCTTGGGGTGCACGAAGCCTGGCCACACCCTGAGATGCTTTCTGGTATATTTTCCTATTATCCTAATGCAAAGCACTTGGCTTTTTAAAAAATGGTGCTATTATTTTCAGCAGTCGTACTTGTCTTGGCCCCAGCTGTGCAGGAACTGTGTTCCTTTTTTGGACAAACTGAACAACTCTCACGGTTTTTTTTTTTTTGTTTTTTTTTTTGTCTTTTCTTTGTGATTTTCACCGTAAACTGGAAGAAAGCATCCAGCAGGACCCATACCACAGCATAGATTCTGGGCTGCCTTCAACTTAAATTCAGTAGGTTAATCGATCTCTGCCTTTAAATACAGCTTCTCTCAAAGTTCTGGAAAACAAGTTAAGTGGAGACAACTTCCTTCCCAGATTGTAACTCTGAAGGCCCCCAACCACTTCACGTTGTCTTTATTCACACTTGAGGAGCACTTAACTTGCTTGTATCTCTAGCTTTTAAGCAACCCAAATACTGATTTCCGTACTGGTTGTGTTAGTCTGCAGTTCCACCAACAATACGGAAGGGTTCCTTTACCCTGAGACCTCACTAATTTGAAGAAGTTTCAATCCTTCTACTTCTTTCTTTGCCTACCAGTAATTATTTATATCATTTGTCTCTTCTTTTTATTCTGTTTCAAATTAGGCCATAAAATACTAGCCTTTAAAGCTTCCTAGCAGTTAATCAGGATCTTTCCATGGTCCGTGCTCAAGTGTGGCCTGTGCAATTGACATTCGGTTAGGGGCCATCATGCTGCACATTAAGGGACTCTCCCCAGAGGATTTCTCTCCTTATGGTTTGTATTCACAATAAATTTGGTTTTACACAGTTAGCTTGAGTTTGTCCCCCTCGACAAAAACTTACCCTGAAAAGTACAAAATTTTCTAAAGCATCTTTCTTGAACTGTTGGAAAATATACATCAATATATTACTTCTTTCAGCTAAAAATCTTTCTTTAGTTTGTCCTAATACATCGTTGTCCATTTTCGCAGAACTAAAAATCAAAGTTGCACTTGAAAGCTTGTGAAGATCAAAGATGCTCACTGCCACGGGAATCATTAGGAGTTCATTTCGTATGTTTTCCATGACACAGAGCCTGAACTGACCTAGAAGCCATAGAAAGAAGGAAAAGAGAAGCAGAGGCTCTATGGGTCTCAAAATTGACAATTTTAATAATGAAAATGTCATTACTAGATGCCATTTGTCCTTGAACAAAAGTTATATTTTGAGAGAAGCATTCAGAACTAGGTTAGCAGTTTCATTCAAGTTCTATTCTCGTTAGAGTTCAGAGCACTGTCCCCTGTAGCCATGACAGCTGGTGTCTGAGGGGATCCTCTTCTGCATCAGATACAGCTAATTGCTCACCTCCTCACCTCAACATTTAGGAAAACGTGAAACACAGACATTTTCTAATTTTAAAGGCGTGGGAGGCCAGGAGTGGTGGCACATGACTGTCCTCACTTGGGAGGCTGAGGCTGGAGGATTGCAGGAGGCTGGAGGCTGGACTGGGCTGCCTAAGGGGTTGTGAGTCAGACTGAGTGCATAGCAAGACCCTGTCGGAAAGGCAGGAGAGACTCACGCCCTACGCCCATGCCACCAGATGCCGCCAGGACCCGAATGGGCTTGGAAGTGCGTCACCCTAGCCCGGGCAGCATCTAGATCGGACTCTAAGACACCGGACCTGTGTGGTCCTAAGTGCTCTCATGTGTGGTAGTTTCTCACAGCAGCATTAGAAAGTGCTCGCGCTTCCACAGAGCCACAAAAATCTCACACAGACATAGAAAACAAAGATCAAAGATGGAAGGGACTTGTGCTGAGCCCAGGCACCTGTGATTATGGAGCTTGATAGAACACGGGTGGTGTGAAGACCTGGAGACCTGGATGACAATATCTAAGGGGACACCTGGCTTCCCACCATTGTCCAGGGACAGGGACAGAGACTGGCACTGCCACAGCCCAAACCACATGTCCTCCCAGCAAAGGCACCAGTGGCGGGCTAAATCTGACTCGAGCTTCTGCTTCCATTCTGCCACTGGCTCAGGACCAGCACATGCGGAGAGTGACACAGGACCACCTGCCCTGGCTGAAGGGAGCGGCTGGCCCCACCAGGCGCAGAGCTCACGTGTCCAGAGCCCCTTTCTTTCAGAAGTCTGTGAGGCCCAAAGCCCTATCCACCCTCTGGGTGAGCTTGTGCTGAGCATCCATGTTGCCCTTAGGTTGGTTCGTCTTGCTATGCACTCGAGCCTGGGCTCACTCACTCCTGCCTGCAGAGCAATAATCTTCACATTTGCATAGCTCAACTCCACTCTTTTTATTTTTTTTTTTTTTTTAGGGAAGGGTCTATAGGGTGTCCAGGGTCTCACTGCTAGATCAGACTCGGAATGATCTACCTGTTTACAGCCTCCCAAAAGCTGGGATGATCGGTGTGCACCACCATACCTGGTCTCAATTGCGTGCTGACAAGGCAGGCCTCAGATCAAACCCCAGCCCCTATCCTGCTTGCAGGCGCTTTAATCCACTGAGCTATTTGGCCGGCCCTTCACTCTTGATGTTGTAAATTACTGTGGGCTCTGGACAATGTGCGGTGATCCATGTCCAGCAGTCCAGCCTCTCATGTGATAGTTCACTGTCAGTCAGGCACGCTTCACCTCTTACCTCACTTCTGCCTCAGATACTGTATTTTCTTTTCCAGGGTGATGAGTGCCGGACTGGACAGAACGTGGACTCTGTGGATTTACTGCCCAGAGCACTATGCGCTGAATACCTCACTCTGGTGCTTCACGGCTGCTGCCTGCAGATGTTTAGTCCTGGGTGGCTTTCTGTGGGTTGTGTCAAGCTGTGTCTACAGTCGGTGGACCAGCATCTGGCTTGTCTCTAGTTCAAAGCACCCCTAAATACTCACGTTTAGGTTGGGGATGGACTCGGGTTTTCAAATCACCTGAGGATGTGCCCCGCTTTTGAAAAGACTGTACTCAGCTCACGGAAACCCGCCCCGGGGCCCCCAAAGCAGCTCCCCATTCTGATTCCCAGCAGCAGAAAGGGAGAGTTCTTGTCCGCTTGCTTCCCTGGTCACCAGAACTACCGTTTTCCTGGGCTTCACTGATCCTAACAGTGATGAGGCCATCTCGCATTTCTGCCCTAATTTCCAGTTGTCTAGTGGCAAAGATGTTCATCGGACATTCTTCTGCTTCCGAGCATCTGGGCCCCTGTCCAACCTGTCTGGAGAAGTATCCATTCAGTCTTCTGTGTGCTTGTAGCTTGACTGACTGCTGAGGTTCTCTGTGTAGAACACTTCCCATCTCCCTTCAGTTAGGGGCTTTGCAAGTGTTCTCCCTGCTCTGCAGCTCACCCCGATGTTCCCAACAGCGCCCTGCACAGCACAGTTCTTTTTAGATTCTAATGAAGTCCAGCATGCTCATTTGTACACAGGTTGAACTTTTTGTGTGTGTGGGTTTTTTTTCTAAAAACTCATCAACAAACTGACAGCAACCTGTGTTTGTGTTGCTTCTCAAGCTTTGTGCTCCCATTCCTCACTCATAGGCCCTTAATTACTTCGCGTTGATATTTGTGAGGGAGGCCAGGTCGGCGACTGTGAGACCATGAAGGCTGAGGAGAACACGCCCGATTCCACCAGGAGTCAGGGTATCAGCTGCAGGTTTTCGTGTCCACACTTCCTGTCACTGAGGAAGTTTCCCTTCTCTCCCTGGTCCTCAGGAGCTTCTGTCATCCTCACGTATTAGTGTATGTACTTGCAGGAATCTCTCCTCCGGCCTCCCAATGCTGTAGATGGCGGAGGCTGATTCGCACGTCTTGTCCCAGCTCCACGTGGCTGCGCTGTTGGATGTGCCTGTAAGCGCTGCGCAGCTGCACACCCCACCAGAAGACGTGCGGCTTGGCGCTGCCTTCCTTATAACCCAGGTACACGCTTTTATACCAGAGCAGCGATGGAAGCAGCACCTGTGTTAGGAGTGCTCCTTTGCTCAGCTATTCTGAGAGCGTTTGCAGAGAAGTGAATCACTTCTGTCTGAATGTTAAGGTGGAATTCAGCAGTTGGGCTGTCTGGCCTGCTGCTTTCATCCAGGGAAAGTTGCTTAAAATTACATTTTAAGATAGGCCTGCACCTGTGTCACTTCGTGGGGTTGCCATGGCAAAGTGCCCGGGCTAGGCGCTGCCAGCAGCGCCGATGTCTTCTCTTGCAGTTCTGGAGATGAGTCCTGCAGTCAGGGGCTGGCGGGACTGAGTGTGCCCTGAGCTCCTAGACAGGGTCTGGGTTGGCCTCCTCCAGTTCTGGTGTCCCCAGATTGTAGCTGCGTCCCTTACTCTACACTTCTGGCTCCTCTGGCTGCTTCCCTGTCTATGCCTCTTGGCTTTCTGAGCCTCTGTGTGTGTTTATTGCTCCTGGGCCCTCCTTACAAGGACACGGGTACATGGATGAAATCCAGGGTCTCAGTTACTCTTCTCGTGTTGCTGGGACAATTACCTGACACCCAAAATGAGGGAGGGAATGGCTTATTTAGCTCACAGTTGCTGGAGGTTTCAGTCCATATTCGGCTGGCTCCAAGGCAGAGGGGCACATAGCAGAGAGCAAACTTTCATGGTGGCAGCAAAGAGCCAAAGGGAGGAGCGGCAGCTCCAATGGCAACGAAGAGGAAGTCGGTCCCTCTTACGTTACATTCAGACTCTCTGCCTCAGGCTGGGTGTGGCACCCACACCCACAATCCCAGCAGCACTCAGACCCATAATCCCAGCCTTAGATCACCCATAATCCCAGTGGATCATGAGTTAAGCACAAACTCTAGAAGTCCACCCCATGACGGCATGATGCTTTGCAGGGACACCGAGAGACAAACCCTAACATCCGCTACTATGGGCTTTGTTTCAGTCGCACTTCCAAAACCCTGCTGACTGATAGGCTCGTGTTTGTAGGGCCAGGGTTGAGGACTGCAGCCCTTCTCTCCGGGCTACAAAGCCGTCTCTCAGCAAGGACTCGCTGGATGAGTGATTCCTCTTTGCGTGGAATGTGGTACTTTGTCTCTCGAGGGAATTATCTGCTTGGTCTAAGTGATGGAAGTTCTAGGTTTATGTTCACAGTATCCCTTCATTTTCCATTTAGCATCTGAAGGACCAGCGGTGACATCACCGTACGCATTCCTGACGCCCGTAGGCGGGACTTCTCTCTTGGCTGGCTTGGCTGAGTTTCAGCCTTGATCTTTCGAAGAGCAGCTTGGGCTTTTGCTGACTGAGCTTCTTATTGTTTTCTTTCTTGCGCAGCCTTCAGCGTCGGATGCTGATCTTTAATGTCCTAAGGTAAATTATCAATTTCCGAGTTTTCCACATTTACATTTTAAGGTACCTCCTTGACAAGTAAAGGCTGCATCTATCCTAGGCCGTACCGCATGAGGACTCATCTGTGTGCCTGTTGGACCAGCTCCTTCTTCGTTATCCAGCGTGTGCCTCTTACACTATACGCTCCCCTGTGCACACTCCGCTCACACACCCACACGTTTTGGTTGGTCGTCTTTCATGCTCCTTTAGCTAGAAACGTTTTACGTCTCCTTTGGCGACACCTTCTTCAACCCACACACTACTTTGGACTGTGCCAGGCACCTGGGGACTTGCCAGGTGTCTTCCTGTCATTGATTTATGTCCAGTTTATGTCCACGGTGGCCCAATCACACACTTTCTGCCATGCCTGCCGTCCTCAAGCTTCTGACTCACAGCTTGACCTGTCTCCATGGAATGCTCCCCAGCAGCCCCGGAAGGTTGCGCTCCGCCGCAACCTCGGGGTGTGGAGGTTGGTCGGGCTGGCTGTGCTCCTTCTGGTTTTCTGCCTGACTTGGAAAGAGCAGAGCACGGAGTGGGGGTGTCTCCAGCCCTGACCCAACCCTCACCTGTGTCTCCCCAAATCTCTCATTTTCATCACATATCTTGGTGCTGTACGAGCTGTACACTCTGCCCTGCCATGGCTTCTTTGAAAAACGGCCCTTTTCTGGCTCAGTCTTGTTTATCCTATTTTTTGGCCTGACTGAAATGGACATGGTTATTTTAGCTTTCTTTTGATTACTATTAGCATAGCGCAATGCTGTCCATTCCTTCATCTTTCACTTACCTTGGTCTTTAAGGTGACTTTCTTGTGGACAATTTGCTCGGTTTCGTTAGTCTCTGAACTTCACGCACGCTCTGAGACCATCGCAGATGGAAGGACGGCCGGCCAGTGCGGTCAGTGTCAGCCACGCTGTAGTTACCTTCCATCCACTGCGCCTTCCTGCCCCACTGAGACTGCCTCACAGCAGTGCTGCCCCGTGCCCTCTCCGTTAATGCGTGTGCTCCCAGCAGAGGACCGCTGTCCTCTCTGCACATCGACTCTCTTCTGAGTTGTTTCTTGTCGCAGCTTTAGAATCTCCAGTATCTGTTCTAAGCTAAGCTGTCATCGGCTTGGATGACCTTGTGTGGCGCGCTGCTACCGCAGAACATTCCTGGCCACCCCTGCTCGTCCCTCTGTCACTCCCGATATTCGTGTCATGTGTCCAGGTTCTTTAGCTGCTCTGCTATCATTACCTATCATCATCAGTCTTTCAGAGGAATGAAGGATACGGTAAGTGAAAGACAGAAGATTCCACCTTGCCTTCATTTACCTCTTCTCTGAAGAGTTTTTTGAAAGGTCAATCTCAGTTCTGCCGTATTTCATTTTCCATGCCCCTTTTTCCCCTGTGAACAGTTAGACACTCTGCTTTGGTCTGAGGAAGTCTTTGCCTCTCTTTCTGGGTGATTCTGCTGGGCTGTGAAATCCAGCTCAGCATCTCTGGCTTTGCTCTGGCAACAGTTTAAGTGCCCCGGTTCACTCCCTTCTCTCAGCATGATTTCCGGTGAGGATTCTCCCGGTCTCCCACTCTCTGCCTGTAAATCAGCTGTATTTCCCTTCACCTTCCTGGATATTTTCAGGATTTTTCCTTCTTAGATTTCCTGCCAGGTAACCCATTTGGTCTAGTTGTAGTTTTTGCTTTGTGTTGGAGTGGAACAGAGCTTTTTATTCCACCTTTTTTTTTTTTTTTTTTAAGATTTCTGGTTCTCGATTTGGGGCTTATTGCCCAGCTGCTGCAAAGCATTTCTCAGACACCTATTCCGTCCCCTCTCCCCACATTCAGCACCTGAGTTCTGATCTGGAGCTCACCCCGGCGCCCTTCTGCCACCTGTCCCTTTGTGCCTCTGTGCAGGGAGGCTCTGCTGACTCTCCGGAGCCTCTGGATTCTCCTCTGCCCACGCCAGCTCTCCCGAGGGGCCTGCCCAAGGTTTCCCTCCGTTCCACTTCAGGGGCTTTTGTTTCTAGCATTTCCTTTTTATTACTCCTTGGAGGTTCCATTGCTTGGCTTGAGTTACCCACGTGTTCATGCCCGCGGTCCACTTTCCTCATCAGCCTACTTACCACGGCGATTTAGATGTCCTGCCGGAAAATCCCAGCGCCTGTGTCACGCTGCCCCTCCGGGTGGCAGCATTGGTTCCCTCCTGCACCGGTGGCCTTGACCCGCAGCCTTCAGACCCAGCCTAGCATCTGCGCCACCCCAGCTCCAACTCTGAGGTCTTCAGGCAACTCTGGTTTCCCTGGGTGTCCAGCTCCTGACAGAGAAGTGCAAGTTCCCAGCTTCCGCAGTCACATGAGCTGATTCCTTATTGTAAATCCCAATAAAGTGTTAGTACCTGTGCACACACTTCACACACACACGCACACACCACTGGTTGGCTGGACGCCCTGACTAACATGCAAGCTCCAGTAGACATCAGAGCTGAAGGAAACTCACTTTAGGAGTCCTGAATAAATCACCATTTTTTCTTCAAAGCTTCAAAGGCTGCTGATGAAGGCAAGCTTCTACTTCCATTAGTATTGTCACTGTGCCCATGTCCTCCACAAACTGGCCAAAGTCCTGCCCTGATCTTGAGCAGTCACTCCCAAAATAATCACATTATTATTTTTCATTCTGTATGTGTTATAAAGTACCCTGAACTAAAACAATCTTTACAGAATATGTCAGCTGTGTCATGTCTTGGCTACTCTGAAAAACACTGAAAATGAAAGAGAAGCCATTGCTTAGGATGCAGTAAAAATGCAAAATAAACTAGTAGTTCATGTAGCATCATCTGAAAAACAGGTCTTGGCTTCTCTGTCAAAGCACAGGACAAAAGCAACTCCACTTGGTGTTTCAGGGAGCTGGCCTCCACTAGCTGCCCAGACCCCAGGCCACAGGCCATCTCAAGGGAAGAGCCCTGCAATTCCTGTTCCAGTTCCACCACGGCCCTCTCTAGCTCCCTCAGCAGTACACGAACCCCTGCCCTACACCGCCTGAGTTAGCTGCGATAGACGGCGAGGCTTGGAATTCAGCCAGGGCTTGAAGGCCAGCTACTTCTCCCAGGTTAGGGACAAGCAACGCTGCTCATCCTGCATGCCTGCTACTTCGTGTGGGAACCTTTGTCAAGAATTCCTATTGTCTACGTGCTTTGTTCTCTGCCACCGACAAACTGATCCTGAAGGTTTAGTTCAAGCAGTCTTGGCGCCCAACGTGAGGCCCGAGGGTCTCTGAGCTGTAGGAACTCCCACAGGGAGGAGGTGTGGCCACAGCCTCACTGCAGTGGCCTGGGATGAGGATCACCTCCAGAACCTCTGGGCCAGGAAAGACCTCCTGACGATGCAGAGAGAGACACAGAGGCAGGAAGCAGCAGAAACCAGGGCACTTCACACGTGAACTAAGGTAGGAAAAGTCTCAAGGGAGACTGGGTACTGCTTTGGTGGTTGAAATTATTCTGTCCCTGTCCCAGGATGACCTCAGGGGAGGCTTGGAGGGTCTCCAGTGAGACTGGTGATCTCAGGTGAAGTTGTAAGTAACAGACAGTGAGGTATCGCAGCACATGCCAGAGAGTATGCTTGGGCTCTAGGACAAGCAAAGTGGGAGCTAAGTGTGCCTCCCAGTCAGGGCAGTGAAGGAATCCACGGGCTGGAGAAGCAGAGCTTCCCCTAGGGGCCCCCTCGCACTGACATTAAGGGCCTAGGAAGACAGCTTGCAGATGAAGGAAGGAGAGAAGGAAGGAGGGAAGGAAGGAGGGAGGGAGGGAGGGAGGGAG
>PVJA010023781.1:0-32342 GCA_004027025.1 Myocastor coypus | reverse complement strand
ATCAAGCAACAAGTTGAAGCTGCTGAGGTAAAAGAAACACAGAACCTATCTTACGTGTGTCCTTTAGCAAAGCAATTTATCCAAGTACGTTGTGTTAGCTGCCTTAGCCAGACTGGGTACTTTGAAAGTATTTTTTAAATCTTCATTTTGTTATGTTTTGTAAGACTTTTTTCCACTTTGAAAACAAATATCTGCTTATTACAGCAAATTTCTTTAATATAGAAAGACAGTAGGAAAAAAAGCCAGGTTTGTGCTCATCATCCAGAGTTGATAGTTGTTACTTTAACATCTTTTTAGCATTGGCTATTGGTGCAATGGATGACATACCCTCTCCTAAACTTTCTGGGGAGTATAGTCTATAATAAATATGTATCTTATCTCATCGAATCCACTTAGCACAAACAGACTTATCTTGGTATTTACCTTTCATATTCCCTATTTTAATTTTAGAAATTTTCCCCTATAGAAACTCTTCTTCTTGCCCCTCTGTTATCTCATGAAACCATGTTTTAGGATCTGGAACAGAACTGGCTTTCTTCAAGGTTGCACAGTACAGCACTACCACAGTATGAGTCTATCATTACTGGCATTTTTGGCTTGCACAATACTGTTTCCTCGTTTACATTTCTCTCTGAAACTAGACCTCTAGCTCCAGGCTATAATTTCCCTGGAGGCAGGAAAGAGCTATTAATAAATTACCAAATCTCATTCTATCTTTTCTATACTGTCTAAATTTTTATTCTTGGGGCCCGGCGGGATGGCTCAGTGGTCTAAAGCACCTGCTTGGGAAAGCTTGGGCGGCTTCAGGGACTGTGGTTCGATCCCTGGCACCACATGCTGTGCAAGCCTTGCCCTCAGAGCAGGCTGAGCTGGCCATAAAAATGAGTGAATAAACAAATAAAGGTTCTGAAACAAGAAAAAAATAAACAAAATTTTTAAAAAATTCTAAAAAAAAATAAATTCTTATTCTTGTTTTTTCATTGTATGTTTGTATATGTATACTTGTTATATGTTGCATTTTGGGTATATACGAACAACAGTCACTTGGAGCCTGAAGCTACACTAACTAAATAAAATAGAATATGCAAAATATTAAAAGTTTGTGAGCATGACAGTTGTGTTCCATGGCTGTTCTCTCAGAGTGCTGTAAGTTTGGCAAGTTCTGTTCTGCTTTCTGCTGTGACTCATGTTTTGTACCTTTACATATAGACTATTAAGGAGGAGACAGATGGTCTACATGAGGAGTTAGAATTTATTCGAATCCTTGGAGCAGATTTGATTTTTGCCTGTGGTGAAACTGAGAAGCCTGAAGTGAAAAAGAGCATTGATGAGGTATGGAGCATGGATGAGGGATTCAGATAAAACTAGTCAGTTCTGCCTGGAGAGTGACATTAATTAGAAAATCTGATGGAATATTTTTCTTCTAGATGAATAATGCTTGGGAAAACTTAAACAAAACATGGAAAGAGAGGCTTGAAAAACTTGAGGATGCAATGCAAGCAGCTGTGCATTATCAAGACACTCTTCAGGTGAGAGGCCAAGAGGTGACCACCCAGGAAGTACCAGTTCCATCTTCTCTCAGTCATTTTCTAGGTTCAGTGCAGAACCCTAGATTACCTTCAGGGACCTCAGTGTTCTCAAACCTAAGATAATGCTGTTTCTGCATTTCTAGCTGAAGATTCTTCGTTCTGATGAGAAAAATGAATGTTTAAATTTCTACTTTTCTTGCCTTTCTGTCATCATTGCATTCTTATATTTATATCCATTTATCTCTACAACTAAATACTTTACTAAGCTGTCTTACTAAGATATTTTCCAGAGGCTCCAAGCCGAGGTTATCATGAAGTATAATGTTAGCAAGGATGGTGATAACTCTCCAGGTGCCATGTTTTTGTTTTTTGTTATTCCTGTATTTTTATTTTAGGCTATGTTTGATTGGCTGGATAATACTGTGATCAAACTCTGCACCATGCCCCCTGTCGGCACTGACCTCAACACTGTTAAAGATCAGTTAAATGAGATGAAGGTTTGTATCCCAGAATAGCTTTGGAATAAAAGTTGGGTGGTGGTTTTTAAAGGCTTAGTTTGTTATTAATACTGAGTACATCTTTGATAGGAGTTTAAAGTGGAAGTTTACCAACAACAAATTGAGATGGAGAAGCTTAATCACCAGGGTGAACTAATGTTAAAGAAAGCTACCGATGAAACAGATAGAGACATTATCCGAGAACCACTGACAGAACTTAAACACCTCTGGGAAAACCTGGGTGAAAAAATTGCCTACAGACAGGTGAGGCTAGTGGATAAGGGTATAAACAAATTGCTCTTTGCTCTTTTTTTAATTCCCTAACAAATCTTCCCTTTCTGTCTTGTTCTGAGCAGCATAAGTTAGAAGGTGCTCTTTTGGCGCTTGGCCAGTTCCAGCATGCCCTAGAGGAACTTATGGGCTGGCTGACTCACACCGAAGAGTTGTTGGATGCTCAGAGACCTATAAGCGGAGACCCAAAAGTCATTGAAGTTGAACTCGCAAAGCACCACGTAAGTATTTTCATATTTCATCTCAAGCTGTATTGGTTTGACTGACCATTTATTTATTTATTTGGTACAGGGTCTCACTGTGCAGCTCGGACTCATAGCAGTCCTGTTTTCACCCTCCCCAGCAATGGAATTACAACCATGTGCCACCACAACCCAGTCTCAATGCAAGGACCGAACCCCAATCCCTGCACCTGCCTAAGCAGTTACTTAGTTTGCTGAGTCATCACACAGACCCTTCCAGCTCTATTGTATTGCCTCCTATGGCTTTTTTTTTTTTTTTTTTTTTTTTTTTTTTTTTTTTTTTTTTTTTTTTTTTTTTTTTTTTTTCTTGTTTCAGAACCTGTGTTGTTTATTCACTCATTTTTATGGCCGGCTCAGCCCACCCCGAGGGCAGGGCTGGCGCAGCATGTGGTGCTGGGGATTGAACCGCGGTCCCTGAAGCCACCCAAGCTTTCCCAAGCAGGAGCTTTACACCAATGAGCCATCCCACCGGGCCCCCTCCTATGGCTTTTTGCTATCAGGTATTCCTTAGAGAACTAGGTTTGATGATGCTCACAGAGATGAATTAATATCATTCCACATTTCATAGGTTCTAAAAAATGATGTTTTGGCTCATCAAGCCACAGTGGAAACAGTCAACAAAGCTGGCAATGAGCTTCTTGAATCTAGTGCTGGAGATGATGCCAGCAGCCTGCGAAGCCGCCTGGAAACTATGAACCAGTGCTGGGAGTCAGTATTGCAGAAAACAGAGGAGAGGGAACAGCAGCTTCAGTCAACACTGCAGCAGGTATGTGCACTACCCAAGTATAAGAGGAGGAGGTCTACAAGCTGATGCAATTGGGAGAAGGCCTAAGTCAAAGAGGAGAGCTACTGTGGTAGAAACCCTTAGGAAACATATCTGAAAAGAAGTTTTTTATTGTATGGCTCTTGGTGGATTGATTTAATTAATAGCTCAGTCTATTATTCAAAGTAGATCTTCACTATAACCAGCCCCGTTCAGATTTTAATTTTTTTCTTATATCAAGTTCTTCCCTCTTCCACAGAACCTTAGTTTGTTAGCTATATGTGGTGTTACAGTGAAGTCTGAAGGACTCTGCTAGATCCCAGCAATAAACAAATGCATTGTGCCAAACTTGCCACAGAATAACTAGCTGACAATATCCCCACACTCCTTCTTTGCAGTTCCTCACAGGATTCTTTACAGTTTACACTGAAGCTGAGACTTAACTGCCTACATTGCTGATAATGTCTTTCTCTCAAAAGGCCCAAGGTTTCCACAGTGAAATTGAAGATTTCCTCTTGGAGCTGACTAGAATGGAGAGCCAGCTGTCTGCATCTAAACCCACAGGAGGACTTCCTGAAACTGCTAGGGAGCAGCTTGATACACATATGGTAATGATGGTGTCTTCAAATGGAGCATAAGCGGCTCTTACTTTCTGAGTTCACAGTTATATGTAGATCTAGAAGTCTACAAAGGAGTACATTTTTACCAGCAACGTGTAGTGCACACTTGGGTACTGCTACTTATCTGCCAGTTTTACTACAACTAACTAGGATGGCAGTAGTGACAGGAGCAACTCAGCCAGAAGGACACCAGCTAGCTGGTAATTTTTTTTGTTTTTTAAGATTTATTTATTTGTTTGGTACAGGGTCTCACTACACAGCTTGGACTCAGAGTGATCCTCCTGGCTCAGCCTCCCCAGCACTGGTATTACAGGCATGTGCCACCATGCCCAGTTTTAGTGGTTGGCATAATGCAGGACGATCACAGCACATGGCAACGGGAATCAAACCCTGGTCCTTGCACTTGCCAGGCAAGCACTTAGACCACTGAGCTATCTCCTGGCCCAAGCTGGTAAATTTGAGTTGACCTGTTGTATTAGTTATTTTTCACTCATTGTTGGGACAAATACCCAACACTCAAAATGAAGGAAGGAAAGGTTTATTTAGCGCACAGTTTGTGGAGGTTTCAGTCCATATTCGGCTGGCCCAAAGCTGAGTGAAACAGCAGAGAGCATCCTGTTCATGGCGGCAGAACAGCAACAGAATGGTGGCAGAGGCAGCCAAGCAAGCAGGACAGCAGAGAGCAACAGCAGCAGCTCTAGTATATCTCTCCACCTCTCTTTATATTACATTCAGGCTCTCCTCCTTAGCCTCCGCCTTAGGCCACGCCCATAATCCCAGAAGTATTTCGACCCATAATCCCATCAGTACTGAAACACATAATCCCAGGGATCATGGGTCAAGTCTCAATCTATAGAAGTCCCTGCCCAGTGACTACATGAGGCTTTGGGGGGACAACTAGACATAAACCATAACATTCTGCCCCTAGACCCCCAAAGTCTCATATATATCCCTTTGTACAAAAGACATTGTAGTCCATCTTGAAGAGTTGCCAAAGTTCCAACAGTTTCAGCATTGCTGAAAAGTCCAAGTCCCAAGTCTCCTCCAAGATCCAAGGCAAACTCTCAACTGTGAGCCCCTGTACAATAGAAGAGCTAAACATATCCAACATTCAAAGGCATAAGATACACATTACAATTCCAAACAACAGGGTAATACAAAACATTGGGACCAACACATGTCCAAAATCCAGCAGGGTAAACATTAAATCCCATAGTTCCAACTGGAGAATCTGAAGCAGTCTGCACTGAGTTGTGAGCATCATGCAACTCTACTTGGCACTCTTGGTGGTAATTTCCATGGCTTCTCTCTTAGGCCAGCTTTGCTCCCTCTTAGCATGATCCACGCTCTTGGCTTTTCCAAACTGCTGGGGTTTCCACTGAACAGGCTTCTCACATCCAGCTTTACACACTTCCCTCTCAGAGGCACACTGCCTGACCTCCCAGACCTTCTGAAATCGAGGTGGAAGCCTGCTTAACCTCAGATAATGCCAAGGGTTGCTGCCAGCTGGAGCAGCAGTCGGGCTTCCTTCTCTCTTGGCTGAAGGGGTCAAGGGCCTAGATTGCTGAACACTCTGACCTTGATTCCAAAAAGCATATTTCCCATGAGGGCGCCATTTTGGAAGCTGGTTTGGCCACTGCCGCCATTCTGGTACTTGGGTCTCTGCAGCTTTCTTCTCAAGGCAAAACCTCTCTCCCCAGCAATTCTGAGGCTGCAAAGGGTGGAGAGCTGCTGCCTCTTTTGATGCCCTTAGGCCATCCTTTTGATTCTCTGGTTCCATCCCAGCAATGTAGATCCATTTAACTCCATCTTTGCAGTCTGCAGCTTTCCTGGTGCTTCCTTTCTGGCCAAACTCACATTTTAAATCATCCTTCTTGGCTCTTTGCTCTTGATTTTCAACATAAATCTGGCTAAAAGCAACCAATAACAACCACGCCACCGCCCCAATAGTTTGCTGCTTTGAAAAGTCTCTTGAAAGATTAATCAGTCCACCATGCTTAATCTCAGTCTTAGGCAAAGTCTCTGGGCACAAGCAAAATTCCAAAGGACTTTCAGCCAATCCATAGCACGAATCATCTGGAGTCCAATGACCAATGCTGTCCTTTTTTCCGGCAGAAACCTCCTCAGCCTGGTCTTTACAGGCACGCCTTCTGTAAGTCTTCTCGTCTAAGCTCTGACCAGAATCACCCGAAGAGAACAGCCGAAGCCGTTCTAGTGCTTTGTTTTTAGGCAACATCTCGGAACCTTTCCTATCTCTTCCCGTAAGCCATTCCCAAAAGCTTGTAATCCACATTGTCAGGTAGTCACAGCAATGACCCCACTTCTCTGGTACCAAATTCTTTATTAGTTACTTTTCACTCGTTGCTGGGACAAATACCCAACACTCAAAATGAAGGAAGGAAAAGTTTATTTAGCGCACAGTTTGTGGAGGTTTCAGTCCATATTCGGCTGGCCCAAGGCTGAGTGAAACAGAGCAGAGAGCATCCAGTTCATGGCGGCAGAACAGCAACAAAATGGTGGCAGAGGCAGCCAAGCAAACAGGGCAGCAGAGAGCAACAGCAATAGCTCTAGTCTATCTCTCTGCCTCTCTTTATATTACATTCAGGCTCTATACCTTAGCCTCCACCTTAGGCTACACCCATAATCCCATCAGTATTGAAACACATAATTCCAGGGATCATGGATCAAGTCTCAATCTATAGAAGTCCCTGCCCAGTGACTACATGAGGCTTTGGGGAGACAACTAGACATAAACCATGACACCTGTTTAATCAGCATAACAATATAATTGAAAAGACAGATAATAGACTGGGGGTATAGCTTGGGTATAGAGCATGTGTCTAGCATGTACAAGGCCCTTGGTTCAGTCTCCAGTACCAGGGGAAAAAAATAAATATGTAGCAAAGATATGTTTGTATTTTAGAAGACTATGCAGTGGAGTTAAAGGAAATCAGAGATTCTGGCAGTATTTCAAAAAAGTGATGAAGCTAAGCATGGTGCCACCTAACTCTAATGCCAGTACTTAGAGGCTGAGGCAGGAGGATCTCTGCAAGCTCAAGGATACTTCGTACTATATCACAAAGCCCTTTCTGGGTGAAAGATAGGTATATTGCATTGAGAACAAAAGGCAACATGATATTTAGGCAAGTTCTTCATGGAAATTTTTTAATAGGTAAAAGATTTTTTTTATTCTATGTACTTGTAACAAAATTAATTTTAGTATTCGAGATGATGGATTTTATTCTTTTTTTTTTTTTTAAGTTTACAGCGTCTCACTATATAGATCAGACTTGTAGTGATCCCAGTCTCAATCAATGGCTCAGTATGGAAGGTAGGGGAGCAGTGGCACCAGCGTGGCACAGCAGGCACCGGGATCAAATCCCCAGCCCCTGTATCTGCCAAAGCAGGCACTTTAATCCACTGAGTTATTTAACCAGCCCAGACCTTATTCTTTAGCAGTTCGGCAGTTGTACTGCATATAAAAACAGCTTTTAAATCAAGATGAGACCTTCCTGGACTTTTCCAAGATAATACAGGTACATCTGGAGTATCTATGGGGATGAGTACTATGATACCTGTCTTGTGTTTTTTTGTAGGAACTATATTCCCAGTTGAAAGCAAAGGAGGAGACTTACAATCAACTGCTTGACAAAGGCAGGCTCATGCTCATAAGCCGGGATGATTCAGGGTCTGGCTCAAAGACAGAGCAGAGTATAGCACTCTTGGAGCAGAAATGGCATGTGGTCAGCAGTAAGCTGAAAGAAAGAAAGGTATCACAACAAAGCACCATATTTGAGCAGTTTACTTGGTGATAGTGACAATTTCTCAAAGATTACTATATTGTAAAAAGTTGCAGAACTGCTACTCTCAGATTTGTCTTCAAACTATTCCAGCTATCTTCTATTTCTGTTTCCATCCTCGTTAAAAAAAAAAAAAAAAAAAAGTATTATTTCTATTGACAGTTGCTTTTATAAGTATTGTTTCTCTACTAGTTAAGACATTGCTTTCTGCTACTGCCTAGTGGTGGACTTTGTGTCCAGTATTAACAACCCATTTGTGTTAACTGCTTAAAACAGGATTTTTTGATTTTGGTTTTTTGTGGCTGGCTCAACCCACCCTGGTGGCAAGGCTAACATGGCATGTAGTGCTAGGGATCGAACTGCAATCCCTAAGCATTTGCCTAAGCTTGCCTAAGCAGGCACTTTAGACCACTGAGCTATCTTGCTGGCCCCTAAAATAGGGTTTTATAGGAGGTGGTCAGTTGGGATTAGGAGGTGGAAATAGGGCAGGTAAGGAGTATGACTAATAGTTTCCACAAGGAATTCAGTTTCTAGTATAAGTACAGTGTGCATTGCTAAAAGTTAAAAGAGAAGGGCTGGGGACATAGCTCAGTGGAAAAAGTGCTTGCCTGGCAAGTGCAACATCTAACTGAGTTCAATCCCTGGTACCACCAAAAATCAAGTTTTCTTCTGTGTAATAGTAAAAGCCATCAAAATCAAGACATTTTGCCAAAAAAAATTGTTTTTTGTGAGTATGAGGTTTTATTATTTCTTGTTAGACTGACTGAAATATGCATGCAAGCCTATTGGGTATCTACTCAATACATAGAAGCACACACCAGACACTACGCTAGTTTAAAGTGGAAGCAACAATGAAGGGACCCTGTCATGAAGCTAAAGGGCAGAAAGACATGAGACAGATTTTTTTTTTAAGAATTTTATTTATTTATTTATTTATTCATTCATTCATTCTTGTTTCAGAACTTTTGTTTGTTTGTGTAGTTATTTATTTATTTTTATGGCTGGCTCAGCGTGCCCTGAAGGCAGGGCTGGCACAGCTTGTGGTGCCAGGGATCAAACCCCAGTCCCTGCAGCTGCCTAAGCTTTCCTAAGCAGCCACTTTAGACCACTGAGTCATCCTGCCAGGCCCCATGAGACAGATTTTTGCACATATAGATAAACATCTTGAGAGAAGCATTCATGTCACACAATCCTCCTTGAATGGGGTGGGGTGATTGTAGTATGAAGAATGGCCGGAGGACCTGAAGGTAGGCTATATTTTAAGCTGTGGACAGGCTTCTACACAATCAGAACACAAAGGTGAGACTAGAGTCTCAGGGGAGGCAGAGTCTGGTTCACACTCAACACGTTTCCTAAGAGTGCAATAAACTCTTAAGACTTAGCTAGGGAGCTGGGGAGATGGCTCTGAGGCACAAGTGTCTGCTGGGCAAGTGCAAGGTCGTGAGTTTGAACCCCAGTCCCACCAAAAAAAAAAAGACTTAGCTGGTTGTTATATGAACCAGTCAAGACAAACCAGGTGTTAAGGATCACCATTTCTGATTTTGTAGGAGCATTACATTTCAAGATTATAAGATCACTTACTAAATGTGTATGGTGCTATGTTATTGTAGATAGATCATAGATAAAAGGAAAAGTTCCTGCTGTCTAGGGAGTTGGAGCATATTAATTTCCAAACATTTGTATAACCTTATTTAAGATTTAAGGTAGGCTTTATTTTCCATGATCTACCTAACTTTTTTTTTTTTTTTTGGTGGGACCAGGGTTCGAACTCACGACCTTGCACTTGCCCAGCAGGCACTTGTGCCTCGGAGCTATCTCCCCAGCCCCGCTATCTCCCCAGCCCCTACCTAACTTGTTTAAAGCAGGTTAGTTCATGCTTTCAGAATCTCACTCTAGTAAGACAATATGATGTTTATACGTGCATAGCCCTGTACCTTTTTAGAACATTTATCTTAAGGTTTTGTTGGTTTTTGTTCCTTTTTGTTTTGAGCCAGGGTCTAACTATACAGTGCAGGTTGGCCTTGAATTCAGGTTGGCCTTGAATTCACTGTGTAGTCCAAGCTGGCCTCAAACTCAATACTTCTGCCTCAGCCTCCTGAATGCTGGGATTATAGGCTTGTACCATACCCAGCCCATACTTGCATTTTTAACGCATTGTGAATATACTCTCCTTTTCCTCAATGCTGGAAATTAAACTCAGGGAGTACTGAAATAAGTCCCCAGACTTTTTATTTGTATTTTTATTTTGAGATAGGGTGTTGCTAAGTTTCCAGGTTGCCAGGAATAGGCTGTAAATTTGGCTATCCTGCCTCAGCCTTCTGAGTAGCTGGGGTTATAGCTTGAATATTCATTTTTAACAGCCTGTTCTTGTTTTGTTTTGCCTATATGGTTTTGAGCTGACAGAAAAAGTGATCAGAGGGTATGAGACCCTGAGGGATGGAGCTCATGGTCTCTGGAATTGGAGTGTGTTCCTGGTTAATAGCATTTGTCACAAATACCATTACTTTGCCATTCTGAGTGTTTCAAAATTTTCATCCAGTGGTATTAGATTTTTGCAGTTTTTTGTTGTAATTCTTCTTGTTACCTTTTCTAGTCATGGGATAAGTATACATTTTTAGACCTAGGCATTTCATGTGCCACATTTCTGAAAACATGTAGATAGTGCTATCATGGACATTGTCTTTGTAACCATGTGCTTTTCATTTAGTTCTCTTTACACTACCAAAACAAAATTAGAGAGAGAGAGAGAGAGAGAGAGAGAGAGATTGCCTAGAGCAGATTGCAGGGCCCATAGCTCTCCCCACTAAGGGTCTATTCACTTATGTTTGTCAGATAGTTTTGCCCGTTCTTACATGTCCCAAGAGGGGGAAAGTGGCTGAGAAAAGAACTCAGCTGCTAATTATATGCTTTCTTTTTCTAGTTTCAGACACTAACATTAAACTGTGGGCTTCTTTATACAAAAGGCATGTTTGAAGACTAAGTGAGGCTTCCTGTTTGGAGGTCATTCCATTTGATGTATAATTCATGCCTTTGCCATTAAATCTGTAATTCCTGGGCTTAACACTTTTCTTTTTGTCTTTTATTTAAAAATCAGTTAAAGCTGGAAGAGGTCTTGAACTTGGCAACAGAATTCCAGAATTCTCTACAAGAATTTATCAACTGGCTCACTCTAGCAGAGCAGAGTTTAAACGTTTCTTCTCCCCCCAGCCTGATTTTAAACACTGTGCTTTCCCAGATAGAGGATCATAAGGTAACTATTGCCTTCCTTGGGAAGAGGAAGTAATTTTTTCCTATCTGTTTTTTTTTTTTTTTTCAGTATCGGGCATTGAACTCAGGACCTTGTGCTTGCCAGCCAGCCAAGCTCTTGCTTATTTTACTGAGCCATCTCCCCAGCCCCTTTATCTTAAAAACCATTGTTTTTCCTACAGGTTTTTGCTAATGAAGTGAATGCCCATCGAGACCACATCATAGAGCTGGATCAAACAGGCAATCAGTTAAAGTTCCTTAGCCAAAAACAGGATGTTGTTTTGATCAAGAACTTGTTAGTTAGTGTCCAGTCTCGGTGGGAGAAAGTTGTCCAGCGATCTATTGAAAGAGGGCGATCATTAGATGATGCCAGGAAGCGGGCAAAACAAGTAAGTTATAAAAGATGTTAATTTATTGAACAAGCTTAGTCTGCATGTCTGCGTATCTGTGATGGTTTTCATAAATGAATTACGTAGCTTGCTTGTTTGTTCCTGTTGCAATGTGTTTCTTACATACTTTTATTTTTGTTGATTCTTTCATTTTTTTCTACTTTTTTTAAGAGTACAAATTAGCATTAAATCAAAAAATTGCAAGCGATACAAATTTTCACCTAATTCATGTAATTTTAGTTCCATGAAGCTTGGAAGAAACTGATTGACTGGCTGGAAGATGCAGAGAGTCATCTAGATTCAGAATTGGAGATATCCAATGACCCAGACAAAATTAAACTTCAGCTTTCTAAGCATAAGGTAAAACAGTTAATTGCTCTTAAGTGTTGAGCTTGGCATTCTTAGGATTAGAAATCAAAGCTAAAGATAAGATGATGGAAGATTCCTTTTTTCTTCTTTTCTCAGTCCTGGGCCGTAAACTTAGGGCCTGTCATATGCTAGGCAAGGGTTCCATCACTGAGTTACCCTCTAGTCCTAACCCCAGGGTTCCATTTCATATCTAGGTGCTGACTATGACATTGCCTTTTTACTTTTAAGAAAGAATAGTTATAGAAGTAACCAACTGAAGCTATAGGCTTTTAGAATTTGCTATGTACTGCTATAAATGGCATAAATAAAAAATTATAAGATCTTAAAAAAAATTATAAGATCTTTAGGGTAAGTTGTCAATTTTAATTTGGTTTATTTTTTTTACAATATGTTTTCTCTTGCTGTACTAAGGATTAAACATAGGGCCTCACATACTGGGCAGGTATTCTTATCACTGAGCTACATCTTTACTCCCATTTTCTTTCTTTGTCAGACACAGTATTAGTTAGCCCAGTCTGGCTTTGAATTTGAATTTATTTCTGTCTCCCAAGTAGCTGGAATTGCAAACATATGCCATTACATCTAGCCATATTTGATCTCTATCCTGAACTCAGATTTTTTATTGTCAGAGGTGGGGAGATGGCTCAGCAGCATAAGCAGCTGCCTGGCAAGCATAAGGTCCCAAGTTTGATCCCTGGTACAGCCAATGTGTATGTGTGTGTATGTGTAGATATATGTATGTGTGTGTGTATATACATATATGTATGTGTGTGTGTGTGTGTGTATATATATATGTATACATATATAATGTATTTTATCCATATTAAGACAGTATCATCCATTTTTTTGTGCTGAAGATAGAACCAATAGCCTTGTAACTTTTTTTTTTTTTTCTTTTTTTTTAACTTTTTTTTTTTTTTTCTGAGACAAGATCTCTCTGTGTATGTTAGGCTGGCCTTGAGTTCATTGTGTAACCCATGCTGGTTTCAAACTCAGCAGTCTTCTTGCCTCAACCTCCTGAGTGTTGGGATTACAAGTGTGCACTACCATACTGACTCATTTCTTTTTATTTTCTTAACATTTTATTTTATCTGCTTTCTTTCTTTCTGTAACCAGGAGTTTCAGAAAACGCTTGGTGGCAAACAGCCTGTATATGATACCACAATTAGGACTGGGAGAGCATTGAAAGAAAAGACTCTGCTCGCAGATGATACACAAAAACTTGACAACTTACTGGGAGAAGTTAGAGACAAATGGGATACTGTTTGTGGCAAGTCTGTGGAACGGTGAGCATTAATGCCTTTAGGGTAGATGATGTGCCTGAAGTAACTAAGACTTAAGATGATGATAAAGCATCAGGAGAAAGTTTTCAGTGTCATCCTATGATTTAATCTGAGTGTATTATAGTTATTTTAAACTTGAAGCTGCCAGGAGATAGTTCAGCACCATAAGCACCTGACTTATATGCCCAAGGTCCCAAGTTTGATCCTCAGTACCTCAAAAGGGGGGGGGGGCAGCAGGATGGCTCAGTGGTCTAAGGCACCTGCTTGGGAAAGCTTGGGTGGCTTCAGGGACCGCGGTTCAATCCCCAGCACCACATGCTGCGCCAGCCCTGCCCTCAGGGCAGGCTGAGCCGGCCGTACAAATGAGTGAATAAACAAACAAAGGTTCTGAGACCCTGTCTCAAAAAGGCAAAAAAAAAAAAAAAAACTTGAAGCTTACTAAGTATTAGCAATGGAGAGGCCTATAAAATCATACCAACAGTAACAGAAGTTAAGTAAGTCTAAATTTTTGTAAATCACAGATTTGTGATACCATTAACTATCTTATACATTGTCATTGTGCATCAGGCACTATACAGATTTCTTTATGCATTTAACCATAACAATAAGCCTTATGAGACCGTTACTACTGAATATGTTCCAAACAATGCTAATTGTTAACAGTTATAAGAACCAGTGAGGTTGGCTCCTACTCTTGTTCTCATCTTATAAGTGAGAAAATGTTCATAAAAGATTTCTTGCCGGACGTGGTGGTGCTTGCCTGTAATCCCAGCACTTGGGAGGCTGAGGTAGGAGGATCAGTGCAAGTTCGAGACCAGCCTGGCCTACAAAAGTGAGCTCAAGGCCAGCCTGATCTGCATAGTGAGACCCTGTCTCAAAAAGCAAAAAAAAAAAAAAAAAGATTTCTTAATTACCCAGGTCACTCAGCTGAGTAGGGAGGCTGGGGTTGGAACCTATGCAGTTAGGTTCTAGAAGCTTATACTTACATCTGCTCATATCTTTGAGGCTATGCTAAATATTGTAATATCTGTGTACTATTTGTACTTCTAACTTTTCTGATGAGACAGCCGGGCTTCAAAAAGATAAAGAGATGGCCAAGATCACACAAATGGTATGGAGCTGAGTGTTAACTCCTGACTGTACACCATTACCAAAACTAAGCACCATTCTGTGCTTAGAGCACAAGGATTAGCATAGACCTCTAGTTAGGATATGTGCTTGTATCACTAGGTTATTAGATTCCCAGGGGGGTGTTCATACCCATTTTGTGCACTATACTAAAAATAATTTTGAAATGTCTGTGAAGCTGATATGATGGTTCACACCTGTTATTTCAACACTCAGGAGGCTGAGGCAGAAGGATTGCAGCAAGTTCAAGTCCAGCCTGAACTGCATAGTGAGATCCTGTCTCAAAAAAAGATATCTATGCCCCTCTCTGTCACTTTTTTGACTCTTTAATTGTGCTAACATGAAGTCATTCAAGGGTTCAAACAGTATTCCCTTTCAGTAGTTAAAATTGTGAACTGTTAGTATAAAGAATCCCTAAATCTAGGCCTAGTTTTGCACATCTATAGTCGTAGCACTTGAGAGGCTGCAGCAGAAGGATAAGCAATCCTAATCTAGCTGAAGTACAGAGTGGTGCTTTCTCAAAAGAAAAAAAGAATTCCTCAAAATGCCAGAGTTTCTATTCTTTTCTCAGGCAGCATAAGTTGGAGGAAGCACTGCTGTTCTCAGGCCAGTTCATGGATGCCCTGCAAGCATTGGTTGACTGGTTGTACAAGGTAGAGCCACAGTTGGCAGAGGACCAACCTGTCCATGGAGACCTTGACCTTGTCATGAACCTCATGGATGCCCATAAGGTAAGAAGTAACATTTGGGCTTCACAGAAGGCAATGCCATCAATCTTCTACCTCTGTGTGCCTTTTGGTTTGGGTTAACTAATCAGGGGAAAAGGAGACTAAGAGCCTGCATTCTTTTTCTTTTTAAGAGCCTGAATTCTGCTGAGAAGTAGATGCTTGTTTTCTCCCCCCGTCCAGTTTTTTTTTTTTTTTTTTTTTTTTTTATTAGTACATGTTTATAGTACATAATGATTATATGATCATAATGATCATGGTCCATATACGTAAGATTCTTTTTTTTTACCCTCTTCCTCTCTATCCCTTCCTCCCCAGCCTGGATTCCTTGCTTTCTGTGTTTAAACTTTTGCTAAGATTGTGCATCAGTCACAAAAAATATACTAAAATTTACTAAATTCAGGAGACCCTTAAGATATTCCTTTCCAGTAACACCTAAAATAAATGAGAGATTCTTTTTTAAAACCATTTGCAGGTCCAGCAGGATGGCTCAGTGGTCTAAAGTGCCTGCTTAGGAAAGCTTAGGAGGCTGCAGGGACCGCAGTTTGTTCCCCGGTACCACATGCTGCGCCAGCCCTGCCCTCAGGGCAGTCTGAGCCGGCCATAAAAATAAACAAACAAACAAAAGTTCTGAAACAAGAAAAAAATTAAAAAATAAAACCATTTGGAACCTAACACCATGTTCACCATTCTTTTTGCCACTATTAAATATAGTCTACGCTTGTCATGTTGCATTGCATACATAATATCTTGTTGTCTCAATGTAAACTTTATCTTGAAATTATATCAGATTGTTTTTATATCACATTTCATTTTTTTTTTATTAATACATGCTTCCATATATTACATTTATTAGGGAGGAGTTTGCTCATGGAAATAGCACACCTTAATTCTTTCTTCATCTTCCTTCATTCCCATTCCTTCACATTTGCAAAAGTTCTATTGCATTTTTTCCTTCATTTCTCTTTCCTTTTTCCTTTCTGTCCTTCCGCACTGCATTCATCTCATTTCCATTCCCATTTTTAAGAAGATCTTCCTAGCTGGGCATGGTGGTTCATGCTTGTAATCCCAGCACTCGGAGGCTGAGGCAGGAGGATTGGTGTGAGTTCGAGACCAGCCTAGGCTACAAAAGTGAGCTCAAGGCCAGCCTCAACTGCATAGTGAGACCCTGTCTCAAAAAGACAATCAATCAATCAATAAAATAAAAAGATCTTCCTATTTCCTGTATCAAATTCTTATTCTATAAGCTTCAGATGTGTTCATATGTATATCCCATAATTTTAGAAGTGTTAGTATAACTATTCCCATTTTACAGATAAGGAAACCAGGACTTGAGTTTAGCCATGTTGTCCAAAATCATGCTTTTTTTGTGTTTGTGTGGTACTAAGTATCAAACTCAGGACCTTGTGCTTGCCAAGCAGGTACTTACGCTACGGAGCTATCTCCCCAGCCCTTTTTCATCATACTAAGTCCCTGAGCTGACGTTGAGCTAATGTTGAGCTAGTTCTTTTCATTCTGTTTCTCTGGGTAAGAAAGATACATGATTAGAACCTATCGAGGAAATGATTACTCTTTTCTGTAGCTTTACTGCCTGAACTGAAATAAAGTATTTCCAAGACAAACTATTTCTCCTGTCTTTTCTAGGTTTTCCAGAAGGAGCTAGGAAAGCGAACAGGAACTGTTCAGGTTCTAAAGCGATCAGGTAGAGAACTAATTGAGAACAGTCGAGATGATACCACTTGGGTAAAAGGACAGCTACAAGAACTGAGCACTCGTTGGGACACTGTTTGTAAACTCTCCGTTTCCAAGCAAAGCCGTCTTGAGCAAGCTTTAAAACAAGTAAGAGACAATTTGGGAGCCAACCCAAGACAGGGATATGGGCATATTTGTTTTAGTTCTTTGTGAGGCTTAGTTCCAGCCAGGCTTGAATATTAGTATTGTTGTTCTGAATGTTCTTCAGGACTTTTACCATGTGTTAGTATTAAAAACATAGTAAGTCGGGACTAGGGAGATAGCTCCGTGGCACAAGTGCCTGCCTGACAAGTGCAAGGTCGTGAGTTTGAACCCTGGTCTCACCAAAAAAAAAATTTAAATTAAAAAAAAAAACATAGTAAGTCATGGATTTTTAAGATCTACAAATGAAAGATAACCTCGTTGGAGCTTTAAGCAGGGCAGGAAGCACCTGTGATTCACTAAAGAGTTGAGTCCCAGAGCCATTCATGGGCATGTCCCAATCTAAGGCCTCAGCTTCAGAGAAAGGTCCAATATTTTTTGCTTGGTTATTTCAGGCTGAAGAATTTCGGGACACAGTCCACATGCTGTTGGAGTGGCTTTCTGAAGCAGAGCAAACTCTTCGCTTTCGGGGGGCACTCCCTGATGACACAGAAGCCCTGCAGTCTCTCATTGATACCCACAAGGTAACCTAGCCTAGGAGTCAGTCAGATCACTGAGGACTGCCCCACCACTCAGGAAAACAAGTTTTGTTTGGACATAGTAAGCCTCACGTAAAAAGGAGCAAAAACAGAATGGACCAACTCATTGAGTTAGCAGGAAAGAAAAGGAAATGATGGATAGTTTTTGTGCTACCTTAAAACATCAACATTCATTGATTTTTGTTATTGTTGTTCTAAAAGTGATTCATGTTGCTTGTAGGAAGTAAAATAATATCCTATTATTTCCCTTTCTTTACTTCTCCTCTGTTCATGCCTTATTACACTTCTAGCTTTGGGTTTTGGTCTGATCTCCAAGAACTACTTACTAAGCTATAGAATATAACCCATATCTGAGGCCTCAGTGCACCCTGATGAAGTGGAAAATGCTATTTCCTTTCCTAATTTTCATATTATCTAGACAGAGGCTTTAATACTGGTTTTGTCATTATATCCTATAGTGATATTTTTTAAATATTGTGTTTTATAATTACATTTTCCCAAGAAAAACATGTTTACCAATGTGGAAATGAATAAAGATAAGATTTTTAAAAAGAAACAACTCAAAAGAGAAAAAGAAGGGCATACCTCTGTGTCCCTTATCTATTTCACATGTACTTTTCACCTTCCCACATCTGGCAGAAATTGAAAACAAAATACAGACTTGTAGATGGTGACTTGAAGAGGCCAATGCTAACATGTATAGGGGAAAAATAACACTAAAATTTCTTTCCCTTCTGAGTATAAGAGAATAGTGCTGACAGTATGTTTTTTGATTCTTATTTGTTTAGGAGTTTATGAAGAAAGTAGAAGAAAAGCGAGTGGATGTGAATGCAGCAGTAGCTATGGGAGAAGTGATCCTCACAGTCTGCCATCCTGACTGCATCACAACCATTAAACATTGGATCACAATCATCCGGGCTCGCTTTGAGGAAGTGAGTCACCTACTCAGATATGAGGTTGTACTGGTAAAATAAGATACAACTTTCTTATTTCCTCAGAAAAGGAACTTTTTATTCATTATGAATTCCCTAATAAAATTTAAGTTGGCATTTTAGTGAAAACTTCTTGGTAACGTGCAGTAGTCTGGAAAAATAGTACTGGTATAGTGATGCATGATACAGATAGATACATTGTGTGTTTTGTTTCCCTCCTCTTTGGGTTATATTAGGATGTGCCGAATCTCCTCATAGGTGACCTGGCTGGTTCTTGTGGTTCTTGTAGCTATTACCCAAGTTTTCACACTAGGATAAGAGAAAAGCCTCCAAACTGATTGGGCAGTCTTTTCTCTACAAAGTCCTTGTGTGGATCAGATGAAAAAAAAATGGGCTTTGGAACAAGAGATGATTTTCTTCTCTCTCCACAGGTCCTAACATGGGCAAAACAACACCAACAGCGCCTGGAAACTGCCCTGTCAGAGCTGGTGGCCAACGCTGAGCTCCTGGAAGAACTTCTGGCATGGATCCAGTGGGCTGAGACTACTCTCATTCAGCGAGATCAGGAGCCAATCCCTCAGAACATCGACAGAGTAAAAGCCCTTATTGCTGAGCATCAGGTATCCTAACCTCACTGGTGTTGTCTTTGTGGTCATGGAGCCCATTTTCTTTGTACTATGCACCTTTTTTTGAGTGTGTGTCACATTATTATAAGCAGCTGCTTAACACATTTCATTCTGACCTTAGTTTCCATAGGTCAAGAGTCTGGTCATGTTAGCAGTCTCAGTAAGTGGAAATCAAAATGTCAGTACTACAGGTCTCATCTGGTCTCTGGGACCCTCTCCTTGCAGTTGTAGGACTGAACTTTTGATTTTTTTGATGGCTTTCAACCACTAGAGCAGTGGTAGTGAAGCTGCTGCACGCATGCTGCAGTGAACTCTATTACATACATCATTAAAGGCTTCACCATCACTTTCCTAGAGGCTATCTTCAAGTCCTAGTCTCCCTGTGTTTTCAAAACAGCAGGAAAAGCTATCCATCATGCTGCAGCAGGATCTTATGTAATAAAATGTAAGCAAAGGAGTGGCTATCATGCTATTTCATAGATGTCACCCTCACTCAAGGAGGTTACTTGGGGTATGCATACCACTGGCCCTCCTTGAGCACATGACTTCAAGAAGATCTGTTGCCCATGAAGAAAAGGCTAAGATGGCATATTAGATCAAACAGTGAGCAAAGCTCAGTTGTGCTGTCTTCATAGCTTATACTGAGGAACAAGTACAGTTTTTAATTTATATTGGATGAAGGCATGGGTTTATTTAGTTTTATTCTTGGGAAGTATAGACCTTTTAGTTTGTGTAGAAAATTACTCTGGCAAGTGAGAACTTACTGTACTTCAGTGAAATTTATCTACACTGACACCTCTTTTGGGTTATCCCACACTCGCCTTTTTGTCTTCAGGCTCTCCTTTTCTCACTTCCTTCAGAACTTTCAGAAAGATTGTTTCCCCTCTAGTTACTGCCATTGTTGTCGCACTCGTGTTCCAGCCAGGTTTCCCATTCCTGTCTTTTATCCTGTTTCTCTTTACTCCCAAGCACCCCATGGTTCCTTCCTCTGTGAGACTGTGGTCCCAGAATGACCTCTTCTTTGTCTTACTTGACATATGATATAGTTGGCTCTTTGTTCTTCAGACTCTCCTTTGACTTCACTGTCCCTCCACTTTGTTCTCTGATTTTCTTCAGTCTTCCTTTTCAGTCATCTTAATTGATTCCTGTTACAATCTCTACTTGTTGATATTCTCTGGAGTTCCATTCTTGGCATACTTCTCATCTGTTAAGATTTATTTAGTCTAGCAGCTTTAGAAGTCATCTATAAATGGGGATTTCCACATCTTTTTCTTTACCCCTATCACCATTACTTCTTGGAATCCAGACATAAAGTAAACTAGAAGTGGCTCTAAAATTCCATTTTTGTGCCAGGTATAATGGTTCAGCCTGTACCAGTACTCAGGCAGGAGGGGCAAGCAGGAGGATTGCTGTAAGCTCACAGCCAGCCCAAAATAATAGTGAAGCCCTGATATAACGCTTTTCTTGGTCTTTCTCCTGCCTGCCTGTCAACTCTGCCTCTTGTCAAGCCTCTGCTTGCATCCTCTGCACAGCCAGTGAGGGAAGAGGTCCTCATCCTTGAGGCTGTCAGGGCTGCGCCTTCTGCTGAGACTGCCTCCCTTGCTCTCATTCTTTGTCCCTCAGTAACTTAGCTGAGCCTTCCTTGCCTCCTCAGGCTGTGAGGTATGTACTGGGGTCTTCCCTGGAGCCCTCAGTGGCACTTAGCACCTAGAGTCTTGGGCTTTCATATCTGAACTGTGAACACTTAAAGGCCATGTCTTCCTTCTTCAGGTCTTTAGTCTTGGTAAAGTTTCTTGCTCAACTAAATTTCTCTCTCTTTTTATTTATTTATTTTTTTTATTTTAGGGAAGGGTCTAAAGGGTGTTCAGGGTCTCACTACTAGATTGGACAGGTGATCCACCTGTTTACAGCCTCCAAAGAGCTGGGATTACAGGCATGCACCACCACACCCAGCCCTAATTGCTATCACAGCACACCCCGGGGACAGGACTGGTATAACAGGCCCAAGGAACAAACTCCTGTCCCCTGTGCCTATTTGCATCAATTAAATTGCTTAAAAATAATGAGAGCATTCAGGGTTATCTGTCATTTGGGTAATCATGGCTTTGCCTTTGGTAGTAAAAAGTTGTCTGTTTGCAAAAGAAAACTCTCAACTCTTCTCATTTTTTGTTCTCAACAGACATTTATGGAAGAGATGACCCGAAAACAGCCTGATGTGGACCGGGTCACCAAGACATACAAAAGGAAGAATGTGGAACCTACCCATGCTCCTTTTATTGAGAAATCCCGCAGTGGTGGCAGTATGTCTCTCCTCCAATATATTAGAATGCTAGTTGAAAATGAACATTTTCCAAAAGTCTATAGTAAATAACTATACTGGTTTTGAACCAAAGTCTCTGAGGTCTTTCTGTTTTTTTGTTTTGTTTTGTTTTTGTTTATAGTCTAGGTCTCACTTAGTTCAGGCTAGTCTTCAACTCACTGTGAGTCCAGGCTACCTCCAGCTTTTGGCAGTGCTCCTGCTTCAGCCTCCCAAGTGGTTGGATCACACCCATATGCCCATATGCCACCACACCCAACTTGCAGATCTCTTCAAACTCAATTTTCTTATACTCACTTTATTTTATGGAGTAGTATTATATTTAATTCAATAGATAGTAAAACACCTAAAACCAATGGCCTTTTCAATGTTTGGTCATCAGTGCCATTTACATTTGCTTTGCACTGATTTAGTTATGGCACACATAAGCCCTGTATTACCCACTGCTATTGTCATTGAGTTGAAAGTTCCTCAGTTTACTAAGGGGAGACAGACTTGGTAGATGATGCATAGAACCTAGGTAAACACTTGTTGGCTGGAAGGAGAGTCAGAGTTAATGTTGCCAAGTCCATTTTTTTTTTGTTTTGTTTTTGTTGTTGTTTTGTTTTATTTTGTGTGTGTGTGTGTTTTTTGTTTTGTTTTTGGTTTTTTTTGTTTTGTTTTTGGTCTTTTTGAGACAGGGTCTTGCTGGCAGGCTGGCCTTGAGCTCACTTTTGTAGCCCAGGCTGGTCTCAAACTTGCACCAATCCTCCTGCCTCAGCCCCCCCCCCCCCCAAGTGCTGGAATTACAGGCATGTGCCACCACACCCAGCTCATTTCTTTTCTGAGAAGTTACTGATTGGATAGCATTCTAAAGACAGCCTGAGTTCATCCACATAGCTTTTTCTCTCTGGACAGACAAAACCAGCTTTTCTAATCTTGTGGTTATTTTTCTTTTTAGGGAAGCCCTTGAGTCAGCCCACACCTCCTCCCATGCCAATCTTTTCACAGTCTGAAGCAAAAAACCCACGAATCAACCAGCTCTCTGCCCGCTGGCAGCAGGTGTGGCTGTTGGCCCTGGAGCGCCAGCGGAAGCTGAATGATGCCTTGGATCGCCTGGAGGAGGTAATGCCCACTGAGGGCCTTTTACTATCAAATTGTAGCCCTTCTGAGGCCCTCTTACTTTGACCATGTAGTTCCACCTATTTCTCCAGAAGTAGAATGATGCCTGTGCCAAGCCAGTACTTCCTTCTTCAAGCTTCCAAATGAGAAAAGAAAAATTTTTAGGAATACCACTCACAACAGAGGAGGCCATGGCAAGAAACCAGGCCATTTATGCAAGGGTCAGGCAGTGTCTTGATCCTCCTCATCCTCTTGCTGAGAATTGGGAGCATAACTTTGAAAGGGTTTCTCCATATGTGTAGGTTTCTCACCATTATTGACCCCCTTATGTAGAGGTATAGATATACTACACAATTATAAATTGAGTCACTTGTTACAATCTTGCTATCTTAGCTAGATCATAAAAAGCAAGTCAGTTTTGAATTATTACCCCATATAAAAACAGAATACTACATTTCCTAGTTTTTTAAAGAAGCCTCTAATATCTTTCATATTTTTTTATTTGTGCCTATCAAAGCAGCTATATCCAGAAGTGAGTGTTCTATGTTTTTTTGTTGTTGCTTCATAAGTCAGTTGATTCTTAAGCATATTTTATTCTAAAACTTTTTTCCCCCATTCCTTCCAACTTTGGAATTTGACCAGGGGGAAAACTGCTACACTGTTAAGTAATTCTGAATGTGAATGACTAATATAATTCGAGTAGCTAAAAATCACTGTCTAGGGGCCCGGTTGGATGGCTCAGTGGTCTAAAGCACCTGTTTGGGAAAGCTTGGGCGGCTTCAGGGACCGCGGTTCGATCCCCAGCACCACATGCTGTGCCAGCCCTGCCCTCAGGGTGGGCTGAGCCGGCCATAAAAATGAGTGAATAAACAAAGGTTCTGAAACAAGAAAAAAATAAGTAAATAAAATTTTTAAAAAAATAATAATAATAAAATAAATAAATAAATAAAATAAAAATCACTGTCTACTAACTCAGCCTGTTTTCCATGAAGGCCATAGATGTCAAGTGGGCAGTTTATTCCCTCTGCTGCCATTTCAAAGAAACATGCTTGGGTACAGGGTTGGGTTCCTATTTCTTTGATCTAGAGTCTAATTTTCTCAAGTCTCAGAAAATGGTGGAAAACATGGCCTCATATGTGATTTATAGTGCCTTTCAAAGCAACATACAAGTGATGCTAAGACCTCACCTCTGGGATGGAATCCATTTTCTTACATCTAGCAGGGTAACTCTTGATAAAGTCCAAAGGGAAGCCTGGCTCCACCCATTTTCGTTCTACCTGCTCCATATTTCCTGTGGTAATTTTTTAGTTATTGTTTTCCCCGCTGCTGCATTGTACCACAGCTCATGTAAGCAATCATGAGTTGAGTAAAGGAGCCAGATTTTGCCTTCACAGAAGAGACATGTCGGTGCCCTTCTGGAAGGCCTGCATGGCTTCACTGAATGTTTGAAAGTTGTGGTGTGCTCTGGGCAGCTTGGAGGGTCCAAAACAATATAGATTATTTGACACTTCGGATTTCTGTTTAGTTAAAAGAATTCGCCAACTTTGACTTTGATGTCTGGAGGAAAAAGTATATGCGTTGGATGAATCACAAGAAGTCTCGAGTGATGGATTTCTTCCGGCGCATTGACAAGGACCAAGATGGAAAGATAACACGTCAGGAGTTTATTGATGGCATCTTAGCATCCAGTGAGTCCACTTGTAATTGCAAACACAAGTCACACCTGGATTATTTCTTGCATGTACTTTGCAGATGTTGCAATACGCTACAAAATAGCCTTTCAAAATAAAAGCTATAGTTTTAAGGTAGAAGTAATATAAACCATGTATTGAAAGTAGTCCACAGCTCTTGAAAGGCTGAAAACAGGAGAATCACTACAAGTCTGACCTACACAGTGAGACCCAGTAGACCCTGTACCAAATACACATATGTAGTGTAGGAGCTAGGGTATAGCTCAGTGGCACAGCACATGGCCCTGAGTTTGATTCCCAGTAACAAAAAAGAAACTGGTCTAGCGTTTTGATAGTAGATTCTCATTAGGAATAAAAAAAAACTATCTTAATAGTTATGTTGGGGCAAGCAAGACACATTTGAAATATGGCTAAGAATTTATCTTTTGTAAATGATGGTCTAAGTAACATTATAAAAATAGTTTTTTCATAAAAGCTGTTTGTTGGTTTATTTATTTCGTACAGGGTTTCACATCCTCTTGTCTCACCCTCCCCAGCACTGGAATTACAGGTGTGCACCACCACACCTGGTTTCAGTAGCTGACATGGCACAGGAACAGCGTGGCATGCAGTACCGGGGATTGAACCCAGGTCCTTGCCTTTTTCAGGCAGGTGTTTAGACTGCCAGGGTACCTCCCAAGCCCCAATATATAAGCAGTTTCTGACATCTCTGTAACAGCTCATATACAGTGTTAACAGTATATGATACATATAGTATTATTTGATGCATAAAGTAATTAAATGACTTACAAAGATCATAGAATATCTCAAGCAATATAGTCTCATACAACAGATAGCCTATCTGTACAGATAAAATGTGAGCTGAGCTCTAAATCATGAGAATGATCCAACTATATAAAGATTTACAGGGGGAACTCAGGCAAAAAGAACAGAAGGTAACTATTTGTGTGGCAGTGGCTGTGACACATTCTAGCACTGGAAACATTGGCATGATTGGAGGGTTCTGACCAGGGGAGACTAAAAGAGTGACCAGCAGCCAGTTCATGCAGAGCCTTGTGGGAGAGTTCACAACCAGCTGAGATTTTCAGCTGAGAAACTGTATGATCCAGCATACATTTTATTTATTTATTTATTTTTTTTTTTTTTTTTTTTTTTTTTTTTTTTTTTTTTTTTTGCGGGACCGGGGTTCAAACTCACGACCTTGCACTTGCCAGGCAGGCACTTGTGCCACGGAGCCATCTCCCCAGCCCCTAGCATACATTTTAATAAATTACTCTTAAGTACCATAAATATACTTCCCTCTGGAAAACAATTTGCCAAGAATCAAAGGCAATGATCTAAATACAGAGGAGGAAAAAGTTTATGCTGTGAATTCCAAAGAGTTACTATTCAGAAATAGTGATTAGTCTAATAGTGCAGTAAATAAGTGAATTCTTAAAATATGTCATAATATTTTATGATTTTGGTATATCTAAAATACTGCTTTTGGGGCCCGGCGGGATGGTTCAGTGGTCTAAAGCACCTGCTTGGGGAAGCTTGGGTGGCTTCAGGGACTGCGGTTTGATCCCCGGCACCACATGCTGCTCCTGCCCTGCCCTCGGGGTGGGCTGAGCTGGCCATAAAAATGAGTGAATAAAAACAAACAAAGGTTCTGAAACAAAAATAAAAATAATAAGTAAAGTTTTATTTTCTTAAATGCTTAGGAGCTAGGGGAGTCTCTTGCAAATATGCTAAAATCTAAATAATGACCAGTACCTGGTTGCTACATTTTGAGTAATTTTTATCTTTATAATCTGAATCTCCCAAGTTTTTTGAAGTAACAGCCTGCACATACCTAGAGTCACATGCCTATCATACCAACACTCAAGAGACTGAAAGGAGGATAGTCATGAGTTCAAGGCCAGCCTGGGCTACATAGTGAACTCAAGGACAGCCAGAACTACATGCTGAAACCCTGTTTGAAACAAAAAAATAAAAAAGTGAACATATATATATACATTGGTTTTCTAAAAAAAAAGTCAAAATGAAGCCTTATTAAGCTGGCTATGGTAGAACATGCCTGTAATCCCAGCACTAGGGAGGCTGAGGCAGGAGGATCAATGTGAGTTCAAGACCAGCCTAGGCTACAAAACTGAGCTCAAGGCCAGCCTGAACTGCATAGCTAGACCTTATCTCAAAAACAAAGCTTTGTTAAGTATATAACTGCTTCCCAACCACCACTAAGCCACTAAGTTTAATGTTTGAAACCATGGTTCCTTTCTCCAGAATTCCCTACCACCAAGTTAGAGATGACTGCTGTGGCTGACATTTTTGATCGGGATGGAGATGGCTACATTGACTACTATGAATTTGTGGCTGCTCTGCATCCCAATAAGGATGCTTACCGACCAACAACTGATGCAGATAAAATTGAGGATGAGGTATGAGAAATAAATGTATTTTGAGTATATTTTTTAATATTAGTTTATAATGTCCTGAATTCATTTGAGTGTGGTTACTATTACTGGCCTTTCTGCTTACCTTGGGGAGGTGATTATGTATAGAGTTTTGTTTAGAGATTAGTTCTTGATGGGAACTTTTCCATGGAATTGTGCTCATCCTAGTTCACAGGTACAAAATCCCTTATGTGTATTAATTTTAGTTGCATGCACCCTGTCTTGGAATCCAGGGACAGGGTGTTCAAATGTAGCACATGGAGGTGAGATATACTAGGCGTGATGGTTTATGCCTATGTCCCAGCAGTCTTAGGGAGGCTGAAGCAGAAAGGTTGCAGGTTTGAGTACTGCCTAGAGTAGGGATGTAGTCCCCACTGCAAAAGGATTTCTGTTTATACATTAAAAAAAAAAAAGTTACTTCTGCAACTACGTGGTCTTGCCCTGACATTTAAACTTTTTGTTGTTACTGTTGTTCACATCCAATAGGTCACAAGACAAGTGGCTCAGTGCAAATGTGCCAAAAGATTTCAGGTGGAGCAGATTGGAGAGAATAAATACCGGGTAAGGAAGAAAAGAGCCATCTCTTTGTGGTGGTTATTTCCTCATATATGGCCCTTACCAGTGAAAGCAACCTGACACACAGCAGACTAGATGATCTTTTTTTTTGTTTTGTTTTGTTTTTTTGTTTTTGTTTTTGCGGGACCAGGGTTTGAACTCACGACCTTGCTCTTGTCAGGCAGGCACTTGTGCCATGGAGCTATCTCCCTGGCCCCTAGACTAGATGATCTTACTTTCTCATTCCTGGTACTAAATTGCCAGAGCCCATGGACTGGAGATGAGGCCACCCTTCAGCCTTATTTTGTGCCCTGTGTAGTTCTGAGAAATTATCATGCCTGGTGGACCATAGCTTTATACTTGGCAAGACAGAAGACACTTCAGAGCCCTCACCTCATTGCTGGCCAGAGTCTTAGTGGAGAGTTACCTCTTTGGACAATTACATCTGTCTAACTGCTGATGATTTCATCCCTAAGAGTTGATTATCCTGAACCAGAGTGGCTCCCAACCTTGGAAAGGGTGGTAGGGACTCCATCAGGGCCTCGGAAATACTGTGTCTGCTCTGCATGGGCAACAGATGAGACCTCATCCACTATAGGTCGCTGTGTTCTCATACCTTGGTATAGCCCCAGTGACAGTGAACTGTACTTGTACTAGAGCTTGAGAACCAGAGGAATGTAGAAGACATTACTCCTAGAATATATTTACTAGCTTTCTAGAGTTCCATAAAGTGTGAAGAAAAATCTGTGATTGGCAAGGTTAGACTGAAACAAAAGGAAGTCCAGCCTCCTTCAGTACCTTCAAATGTCCTCAAAGTATACCAGATCCACACCAGGCTGCTGCTGGCTGAGAAGTGCTGGGTATCTCTGCCCCAGAGAATTTAGTTAGAGCTCCAAGTAATCCTGTGCTGGCCTATTGGGTTTTCTTTTCTTGTTGTTGTGTTATCTGTGAGATAAACAAGCTAACAAGGCAACAGAGTGAAAACTTAGGGTCAGTTCCTTTGTAAAATGTCCCTGTCTCTGGAGCTCAGTAAGAATACAGTCTGTGTATTTAGAAGACTGTTTATATAATATGATTTCCATTAGTGTTAATTTGACAAAATGTTCTTTCTCCCCCCATCCTTTACTCATACTGTCTGTAGTTCTTCCTCGGCAATCAGGTACAGTGTGTCTTGTAGTGTTCTCATGGGTGTGGTCTGTGGAGCTGCCTGTCCTTTGCTGTGGGGAGAGAACATAATCCGAAGCATGCCTGGTCACCTCTGGTTGTCTTACCAAGTGGAGAAACTGCTAACAGGGCCAGTATCATAAAGCTGTCTTAACAGCTAAAGGATTTCTAAAAACAAGATTAAAATTTCTGATTCGGGCCGGGCATGGTGGCTCACGCCTGTAATCCCAGCACTTGGGAGGCTGAGGCAGGAGGATCAGTCTGAGTTCGAGACCAGCCTGGGCTACAAAAGTGAGCTCAAGGCCAGCCTGAACTGCATAGTGAGACCCTGTCTCAAAAAGACAAAAAAAAAAAAAAATTTCTGATTCAAAATTAGATTGATTAAAGGTGATTATATGCAGGGCTGGTCAAATAGCTCAGCAGATTAAAGCACCTGCTTGCAAGGGGTCGGGGATTTGATGAGAAGGCAGTTGAGACTGGGCATGATGGTGTGCACCTGTAATCCAAGCTCTTGGGAGGCTGTAAACAGGTGGATCACTACGAGTCCAATCTAGTAGTGAGACTCTGAACACCCTGTAGACCCTTCCCTAAAAATAAAGAAATGATTATATGTAGCACTGCGTTATAAGTAATGTGCTCAGGGGATATTGAGGCTATCCTCTTGTGAAAAAAAAAAAAAAAGCCAAGTCAGAATACAGTTCTTGTTCATATCAGTCTCTTGATAATTAAATGAACTTTGTAATGTATATTAAGTCAAAAAGTCCTGAGGGTACTTTAGTACTGTATGTTTAAATACTACTTCAAGCCTGGAGGAAAACACCTGTAATCCCAGCATTTGAGAGGCTGAGACAGGTAACATCATGAGTTTGAGTCTAGCGTGGCCTATGTAGTAAGTTCAAGTCCAGCCTGAACTACAGTAATATTTTTAGCTACTTATACATATATTTTACAATTACAAAATACATGAAAATTGCATTATAGAAGTCATACTTAACCATAACTTGAAGTTTGTTGAGTCTACTCAGCCCAAATCTAATGAGATCAAATTAGACTTTCATAAAAGATTGGGTGCCTTGATTCCACTTGGTAACTTTAACCTTTCACATCTTTTGGGGGGTGTTGGGTCTTATGGAAGGCAGTTGCATGAGTAAAGTCTGCCTCTCTGCTATAAAAGTAGAAACACTAAGAGTTGATTTTTTAAGCCTTCACTCAGTGTTAAGCTCCAGGCACTGAAATGACTACTAACCACAGAAATGTTCTGGGCCAGTGGAATTATGGGATAGAAAAAAAAGAAAACAAGATGAGAAGAGTCTAATTTGTGTTAAGTAAATCATCGCAGTAGAGCATGCAACAGGCTTGCTTTTTGCTGAGCTTCTAGGTAAGCCTCTCTGAAGGGATACTGGCACCTTCTCCTATCCTGTTGGCCAAGAGAGGTCTGATGAGTTGTTTAATATTGCAAACAGAATTACAAAGTTGACTTTTGTATAAAGCACATGAGGCCTCAATGGCATATCACCGTCACACAGCTAATATCAGTGCCATGGCTAAAATCTTAGCCCCTGTAGGAGGAGGAAATAGTGATTACTAGCCACTAGGACTCTGGTTCTGAATCTCTTCCCTCCTCTCCCATGAGCCTGTTTTGTAAGTCCCCACTCTTATTTTTGTTTTTTTTTTGGTGGGACCAGGACTGGAACTCAGGACCTTGCACTTGCCAGGCAGGCACTTATGCCACGGAGCTATCTTCCAGGCCCCAAGTCCCCACTTTTAGAGCTGCTGCAACTACCCTATGCTTGTCACTTTGGTCTCAGTTTCCCCAACTATTCTGGCCTCTGCCTCAGGTTGGTCTTCCTTCATCCAGTGCTCACAGAAGTGAGTCAGAAACTTTCAAGTAGTGCTTCAGTAGGAAATTAAAGAGCTGGATGGAGTAATAAGCCATAGTACCCTGTGTTCTAAAGTTTTTGCCAGGTTAACTCTGGAGGATGAACAAACAACTCCCCAGAGAAGACAAATATGATTGGGTCTGATGCAGCCTCACTGCCTCCTGAAACCAGTTGCCTCTATGACAGGCAGTGCTACCTTCCTGAGTCAGAGCATTTCTTCCCTCATAGCTCTTTCTTAATGTTATGTCTAAGCCACTGCCCTGGTGCCATGGTCACATGAATAAAACTTTCAAGACTGAGATGAATAGGGCAGGGCTATTCATTTTCCAAGCAAATGACTGGGGAAGGAAGTGACAAGATATGTTTGTCTCCGTTCCTAGGTAATAGCTCATATGAGTTAGGAATGTGGAGAATTACTGCCAATTTAGTAATACTGCGTCCTCAGACATTCTTTGTCACTTGCAAGTGTTTTAAGATTATGATTCTCTATGACTGGGGAGATAGCTCAGTGGTTTGAGCGCCTGCCTGGCAAGCACAAGGACCTGAGTTCAATCTCCAGTACTGCATGTTGTGCCACCCTGGAACTGCGGGTGCACCACGCCAGCCCCAAATCAGAGTGTGGTGGTGCATGCCAATAATCCCAGCGCTGGGAGGCTGAGATAGAAAGATCACCAAGAATCCAAACTGTGTATAGAGACTCTGTACCAATTAAATGAACAGAAGATTTTTTAAAACTTTTATGATTTTCCTATTTATTTAATACTACTACAAATTGTAATTAGGAGATTAAATAATTTCTTCACCCCCAGAAACATTATTTTTGAACTAAGTAACTTTAAAAATTCACTTTTTAGCCATTCATGGTTTTGCATACCTGTAATCACAGCACTTGGAAGATTGAGGCAGGAGGATTGTTACAATTTCAAGGCCAATTTGGGGTACATAGTGAGCTGAGCTAGCCTGCACAATAGAGCGAAACCCTGTCTCAAAAAAAAAAAAAAGGAGAGGACTCGCTTTTCTTTAACCAAATTTTTGATGTTTTTATTTTGTTGCCTCTTCATTTTGGGAAGAGGCAGTTTCCACAGTAAGAAACTCCTGAGAACTTAGGGCAGAACTGAAAAGTAAAAATATGAATTGGAAGGTCATGTTTGTTTTAAGGTCCAGAGTGATTACTGAAGGCTATTTCAATCATTCTAGGAGATTAAAATGTTTTCTTCAATTAAATCTTAGCATAAATACTATATATATATATAGATATAGGCATATATCTATATATATATATATAGCATTTTCTAAGCTGAAGAAACCTTTTCTGGGGCCTGGCGGGATGGCTCAGTGGTCTAAAGCCCCTGCATGGGAAGGCTTGGGCGGCTTCAGGGACCGCGGTTCGATCCCCGGCACCACATGCTGCGCCAGCCCTGCCCTCGGGGCGGGCTGAGCCGGCCATAAAAATGAGTGAATAAACAAACAAAGGTTCTGAAACAAGAAAAATAAATAAATAAAATAAAAAAAAGAAACCTTTTCTGCTGATGCTATCACAATTAAGAGAACATTTAGGATTCAGTTTTCTTCTAAGCTTGCAATAGTGATGCTTCGCAGGGGCTTCCCTAAGGCTTGACACTTGCTCTTCTCCATTTAACTTTTGAGCACACTGTATTCAGAAGTTGGCATCCATTCTTCCTTTATGAAAATAAATGAGCACAACAGAATGTGGGTGCTCACTTGGGCAGAATCTCTTTAAGAAATCGAAGCAAGTGGATATTTGCCTATTGTTCCCTCTGCTTGTGACACAGGGGCAGGGTTGTGACCATCAGGATTTAACTTTATCCATCTGAAAACTATTTCAAGACACTGGTCTGTTGTCTATAATGTTTCTGCTTTTTTGTTTCTTAACCTTTTTGTGAAAATGTAAAATGCCAAACAATTTAAAATTCTGCCAAAGCTATGTTGTTTCCATCTGAATACAGTCTGCTTTGGGGAAAACAAAAATATAAGTCTGCTTAAAGATGTTGCTTATTAACTAAATTTTCCCTTGATCCCACAGTTTGGGGATTCTCAGCAGTTGCGGCTGGTCCGTATTCTGCGCAGCACAGTGATGGTCCGAGTTGGTGGAGGATGGATGGCCTTGGATGAATTTTTAGTGAAAAATGATCCCTGCCGAGGTAAGAAACATCCTTACTTCAGTTCTGAGTATAATTTCCATGGTAGGATATTAGGTAGCACTTCAGTCTTTCATGTTTTAGGAAATATTGATGATAGGTCTGGGGTTTTTTTGTTCTGTTGTGAAGCTGTTCAAATGTTGATCTACTAGCACAGATTAAAACTCA
>PVJA010023780.1:0-32933 GCA_004027025.1 Myocastor coypus | reverse complement strand
TTCTTTTTTTTTTTCTTCTCTCTCTCTCTCTCTCTCTCTCTCTCTCTCTCTCTCTCTCTCTCTCTCTCTCTCTCTCTCTCTCTGCTTCCTGGCCGTGAGCAGCTTTCCTGTGTAATGACGCTTGTCTTGCAGTTAATTAATCAAGGATTGAACCTTCTAAAACCAGCAGCCTAAATAAATCTTTTCTCCTTTAAGTTGTATGTGTCAGATACTTTGTTCCAGCAGCAACGCTGACAAACACAACATTCAACTATCCATTCAGGATTTCAACAGGCATAGGTTGAATAAGTACTGCAAACTTCAACGTGGCAACACTAAATTCATGATCCTTATTTATCCGATTCTACCTCCTGACTAAAAGGCAACTCCATCCACATATTGACTCAGGTTAAAGATTAAGAAACCATCACCTGTTAACAGGCATCCTTGCAGTTTAAGATGACACTTTTAAAATAAAATTCTCTCCTAATGATGACTTGAGCCCTGCCACTCAATGGGAGAATCAGCAGAACCTGTAGCTTCCTATTTGGAACTGACATTCTATTGTAATTTTGTTGGTTTATTTTTAAATTCTCTTTTCATTTTCACTGGAAAGGAAAAGGTGATGCGCAGTTTTAAACGTTCAAAGTGTACAAGTTGCTTTGTTACAATAAAATTACATGTGTAAAAAAAAAAAAAAAAAAAGAAACCATCACCGATTTCTTTCCTTTTATGTCACAGCAAATTCTATAGCACTAGTATAAATATTTCTTCTCCCAACCACTACCCTTGCTACGACCCTAGGCCAACTCACCACCACCACCCCTCTCTAAGCTGACGCAATATCCTTCTTGCCAGTTTCCAAGACCTCTTCCATAGTCTCTTCTCTACATAGACCAGAAAGATCACTAAAATTATACATCCCTCTATATTCAGCACCCTCAGCAAGACTTCTCCTCACACTTAAAATCAAAACCCCATGGCCTTCAGATCTGCAGGATCTGCGCTCTGCCTGCCTCGCTCTTGCTCACAGTGCTCGAGGTAGACGGGCCTTCTCACCTGAGCTGGATGGAGGGCCTTTGCGCTTGCCATCCCATCTGCATAGGCTATGCTTTGCTCAAATGCTATGCTTTGCTCAAATGCTACCCAGCCTACTCTCATTCCATGCCAGTCATTTCAGACACCGTCTCTGCAGAGGGCTTCCTTCTTTCCCCTCCAGCTTCTCCAAATAAGACTATCACTTTACTTCTGTTTGTAGCCTTCACCATTACTGGACATTAGCTGATATCCATTTGGTTTTTGTTAAATAGCCACTCACTATGTTTAAATATGGATTCCAAGATAGTGGATAATTTGTCTTATTCCTCAGATCTTGGAATACAGCCTTGACACCTAATAGGTGCTAAGTATTTGTTAAAGTTAATTATTTTAACAGCAAAGAAATATGAATAAATTAAGAGCTGGGCGTGGTGGCACACGCTTGTAATCCCAGCACTTGGGAGGCTGAGGCAGGAGGATCAGTGGGAGTTCAAGACCAGCCTGGGCTACAAAAGTGAGCTCAAAGCCAGCCTGAACTGCATAATGAGATCCAGTCTCAAACACACACACACACACACACACACACACACACACACACACACACACACAGAATAAATTAAGAGATTCAAAGAGAAAAATTGTACTGATCAATGACCAGAACAAAAATGCCCATAGAAGCTGGGCACAGTAACAATAGGCCTATGGCTCTATATTCTCAGTCCTCAGGAGGAGGAGGTGGGAGAGCCAACAAGCCCAGGAGACCACCCCAGACAACCAGAGCGAGACCCCCCATCTCAAAAAAAAAAAAAAAATGTCCACAGCACAAGGCACAGAAATTGACTTTTTTGGGCTGGGAAGATAGCTCGGCAGTCTAAGCACCTGCCTGGCAAGCGCAAGGACCTGGTTTCAATCTGGTACCACATGCTGCAACGGGACACACCTGTAATTCTAGCACTGGGGAGGCTGAGACCAGGATCACTACAAGTCTGAGCTGGTAGAGAGACCCTGCATCAAACAAATAAATTGACTTTAAAAAAAAAAAAAAAAAAAAAAAACTGAACTTCCCTACAATGTACATTTCCTGATATCAAAGCACCCAGAAGAAGAGGGGGGAAAAATGAATTAGAATAACAGCAATTTTCTTTTTATATGGATTGCACTATCCACAAGCTATCACATACATTCTAACTTCTAGGCAAATAGAAATTTCTGAGCATGAAATATCACAGCAGATTTTCTTAACTGTCACTCAAATAATTGTTTATTTCTCAAATAGTAGGAGCTGCAAATCTTCTTTTCACAGGAGAAGCGCATGGACCGAATGTCTATTGTTACCTTGGTCTTCAAAAATTGTGATGCCGGATCTCTTTGTTGCTCAACTTCACTGCGCACATGGTCGCAGAAGGCCACGGAGTACTGCCGACTGTAGTAGGGACTGAAGTTTTTAATAGAAGCCTCGGTTTTCCCTGAAAAAAGAAATATAAAAATGAGAATTGTGAAAAGGAGTATATATTATCTGCATGATTCTATAAACAGCTCTTCTATCTGAGTAACTCCGCTGGGAGAGGTTATCAGCCTGTGTTTCCTGAGATCGGGTGACCTGTTGCATATGACTGGGCCTCTCCCTTCCCTTCTGGCATTATTCTAAGAAACATCAGGGACCCTAGCAACCACCCAACCAGTAGTCAAAAGGATTTTTCTTCATTGCACCTTGTACAGATTGCAATGGCCATAAACTGAACCACACTTCTAAGCATTCTAAGATTAATCTATGTCACCCTGAGCCCTTCCATTAAATAATAATCCCAGAGTCTACCCTTTAAGTTCCACATATATGGCTGACCCGATAGCACAGCAGACTAAAGCGCCTGCTTAGGCATCAGCAGGTGCCTAGAATTCGATCTTTAGGATGGCCTGCCTGCCAGCCCCACTCCCAGGGCACACTAAGATGATGATTGAGACTGGGCATGGTGGCACATGTCTATAATCCCAGCTCTTGGGAGGCTGTAAAGAAGAGGATCACTACAAGTCCGATCTATGCAGTGAGCCCTGTAGACCATGTACTAAATACAAAAAAAAAAAAAAAAAAAAAAAAAAAAAAAAAAAAAAAAAAAAAAAAAAAAAAAAAAAAAAAAAAAAAAAAAAAAAAACCTCCACATACACATGCCTCCAGGTCTCGTCAGATCCGTGAGGCTCCATCCCTAGTATTTGACTCACAGTCCAGGGGAAAATAAGTTTCTTCCTGTTGCGTTTTTGTTTTTCTGGTTTAAAAGACTTCTGTGATTGAAAGCATTGCATAGTTTCAAGGGAAACGGCGGTAAACATGGAGTCCTGAACTAAAATCCCACTTCTATTTGTGGGACAGAAACTAGCTCTTTCTCTCTCTCTCTCTCCCTCTCTCTCTCTCTCTCTCTCCCTCTCTCGGGAGAGAGAGAGGAAGAAGAAGAGGAAGAAGAAAGAAAGAAAGAAAGAAAGAAAGAAAGAAAGAAAGAAAGAAAGAAAGGAAGGAAGGAAGGAAGGAAGGAAGGAAGGAAGGAAGGAAGAAAGAAAGAAAGAAAGAAAGAAAGAAAGAAAGAAAGAAAGAAAGAAAGGAAGGAAGAAAGGAAGGAAGAGACCAGCTCTCTGACCTCAGCCACATCTCTCAGCTCTCCTGCCTCCAGCACCCTGACTTGAGAAGTGCTCACTGCTCCCCACTTGCCACCAAGTTATGTGCTGTGAGGGTCAATTGCGAAGGCACACTGCTCCACAGCAGTGACCAGCAACTATACCACAGCCTCTCACATCAGACGCAAATGAAACACAGAGTCAGCCACATGGGGGAAGCATGAGTCCCAGAGCTGGAGCGGGAGAGCTGGACCCTGGAAAGTCTTTCCCAACCCCTGCTTAGGTTCAGGTAGTATGAGAGACAAAAAGTAGGAGAAAAGGAGCAAAAGAACATCTTCTGAAGCTGATTAGGAATCTTCCCAACATTTGAAGCACTTGATACAGAACACAGAAATAAATATGTGTTTCACTGTCTAGAATGACAAGTAATTGAGCTCATGAAATAAGATATTAGCTTGAGGAAAAATAAATCTGACATAACATTCCAAAATATTTTTCAATATTTCATGTGAATTTGGCATACTTTTTGTTTTCAAATCTGACATTCTAGTCAACAGAAAATACTAAAATATAACAAGTTTTGTTGGCCTATAGTTGGTGAACTTTTAAAAAAGTGAAGAATTGTAACCATGTGTATTGAGATAATTCTATAGCTATAGATAAATCTATAGCTTTCCATTTATGCTCACAAAATCAAATTCAAAAACATTGGAGGCATATGATGAACGCTTCCTATAGACAGAATCCTACTTTTTCTCAGGTATTTAATCTTACGTATGGGATAAGGGGAAATTCTTTTATATTTCCCCAATAAAAAGGACATCACTGGTCATATTTATGGGCTTTGGTAATTATTGCTTGAAGGTCCTTGGGGACCTACTAATACCAAACTCTGTAAAGATGTAAATAAAAGCCCTTAAAATTGAATCAAGCATGCTTTTTGTATGTTCTGTGAGTTTATGGTATTATAATTAATCAGTATTTCCATAATGCTTTAATATACTCAGGCTTTATGCCCATCTGATTAGTTATTAGTTTATTAGCTTTCATTGCATTGCGTAAGTAGTAAAATTTTTTATCCTTCTCTGTAATTTTCTTACAAGAGAGTGAAGTATCTCTGAGAATTCCCACAATGAAAATGAGCCTCGCCTTACTAAAGCATATAAATGATTAATAATCAACTATGCCCTTTACTTCAAGTAACCACTGGGTGGATTATCAGTAGAGCGGCAGGTTAATTGCTGATGCTAGGTTTTGCACTCTTGCAAGTGCTTGGAATCAAATGAAAGAAGGTGGTTGTCACTTAATGATGAGCTTCGCAAAGCTCTGAAGGCCATCTGCCACACACCACACCTCCTCCAGGACACTCCTCTTCTACAGAGGCACGGTGATGCCCCATTACCTTTAAACGTATGAGAAAAAGGCTTTTGTAGTTTGAATATCTGTTCAGAATGCCCTCAATACTTCATTTACGAGGTACTACTTATGAAGAAAGGATCACAGCTTCTTAGGTAATGCAATTAACCTAATGGCCAGTTCAAAATGTGAATAAAATAACTAATAACATCACAAATTCTAGGTAGAAAAGAATTCAAAGCTACTCTCCACTGCATTTAGATTTCATAGTAAGTCTACCCAAACCAAGAAAAAGGACTCCAGATTCAGATAAACATGCCTTCAGTCCTCTTTCTACTATATGGCCAGCTGTGGTACTTTGTAAGTTATTCTGCCTTCTGGTGACCCATGACTTTCCCCATTTACCTCCATATAAAGACAGCAGAAGCAACATCACAGGGACATGGCATCAATTACATAAAGCAGTAAAGTGCCCAGCACAATAGCTGGAACATGGAAGTGTTCAATAATTGGTAGTAACTAAAACCATGATCACAGTAGTAATAATGGAATATCCTCCCCCTCCCCCAGCCTGGTTCTAAGAGACGGCCCTCACACTGAGGAAAGGAATCAAGCACTCAGAAAGCAAGCTGTCCATGGAGCCCAGCAGGATGGCTCAATGGTCTAAAGCGCCTGCTTAGGAAAGCTTGTGCGGCTGTAGGGATCATGGTTCGATCCCCAGCACCACATGCTGCGCCAGCCCTGCCCTCAGGGCAGGCTGAGCCAGCCATAAAAATAAATAAACAAACAAACAAAAAGTTCTGAAACAAGAAAAAAATAAAATAAAATAATTTTAAAAAAAAAGAAAGAAAGAAAGCTGTTCACCATCACTCTTGAACTGCAGACAGCCTGATCTGCTGCATAGTGAACAGCCCCCTACTCCGGCAGCTCAAAATAAACCCAACCTCCATTTACACAGCTGTTTCAGCCCAAGAGGCATTCAGTGCATCCCTCCATTAAGGTTAACTAAATAAAACCTGAGCATTAATGAGCTGAGGGCAAAAAAATCATGAGTCGATAGCTGTAGTATACACAGAGCATCTACAAGCATCAAGTTTCCCACCGGCAACACAGGGAAAATACCCATAATAGAAGATTTTGTAAGGAGGAAATGACATCTTTATTTCACATGTAAAGAAATAGCTAGCACAGTCTCTGACCCCGTATTAGCTAACCAACAAATTTTGATCATTGTTTAATATTCTAGGGTAAAATGTTCAAATCAGGAGGTCAGCTCACAGTTGCCACATAAAATAAAAGCAGCAAAAACAAGTTTGTTTTCCAGTTTTCAAGATTTGCAGATATTGGATTTCCTTCATTCCTCTGCCCTCAAATTTAGTATGACATCCTCGTTTTGAAAGTGTTTGTACAACACAGTGCCTGATCTTCCCTGAGAAGGAGGTTACTGGGTAACAGGAAGACCAGAACAAATGCAAGGGCTTCTTCTGCAATTTGATATGTGGGCACTTCTCGCAGCCATATTTCTTCAAATCTACTCAACTATTATAATGTGTGCTGGACCCTGTGTTGCCATAATTCGTGTGACCAAGCTGCTTGTGTCCCCTCACAGTAAACCCTCACAAACCCAAAGAATGCCCTTCAACATCTCTATCTACAAAACTTAATTGCAGTTCATTTTTAAAAATAAGAAAAGTACCCACCTATCCTTTGAGTATCCTTTTAATATATACATACTCAAATCACAGCACTTTGAAGCCTCCACCACTCCCATGTTCACTCACTGATCCTGTGGTTTCTCTCTATATTTCCTCAATCTATTTCAGCCACCATACCTTCTATCAAGCTTGTACTATATCTCTACAATTGTAAAAATCTCAGGCCAGCAACATTGCTCAGTGGACTAAGTGTCTGTTTAGGCAAGGGCAGAGACCAGGGTTTGATCCCTGGTACAACATGCTAAGCCAGCCACCAAGTCTGGGCATGGTGCCACATGCCCGTAATCCCAGCACTGGGGAGGCTAACACAGGAGGATCACTATGAGTTTGAGCTGCATGGTGAGGCCCTGTAGCAAATACATTAAAAAAAATTATAAAAATCTCTTAATCTATCCTTCATCAGCATTATGGTATGGGGTAAATTTTTAGCTTGATCTCAGCTCCGAAACAGAAACAAAAAAAGTTAAAAGCAGAGTAGAACATGGAATGCAAGGGCTGATACACAGACCCTGGATGATCATGGGAAAGAAGACACATGGTACAAAAGGAGATTCTAGAAAGGGCCTGAGTCTGGGGCTGATGGGACAATACAGGAGAGGTCAGAACCAAGCTGGCCACCTTGATCCCAAGCAAGATGACACAGGTACAAATTACCAAGGCCCAGGTATTAAAGTGGGGAACCATTCTTCAGAACCAAGTCATGGCATGGATGCCACTAAGGAACTTCTGAAAGTTATAAGGGGGCAAAAGCCTCACCCACCACAGAGGTACAGGCCTATGGATCGAGGTTTGCCAGGTTTCATTGACCCACTGCTGTCAGGCTACATCGACATACTCATAGAATCTCCTTAAGACTTCCCCACTGGGTAGAATAGTGGGGCAAAAGCCTCACCCACCACAGAGGTACAGGCCTATGGATCGAGGTTTGCCAGGTTTCATTGACCCACTGCTGTCAGGCTACATCGACATACTCATAGAATCTCCTTAAGACTTCCCCACTGGGTAGAATAGTGTCTCCTCTACCTAACACCAAAGGGAATTGTCCCAACTGTCCGGTCTCTTCCCCTCAAATTAAATCTCCTTATCCTTCCAGCTCTTTGTGCATACATAGCCTCCATTCTCTCTTCTTCTTTTTTATTGCTCTACCAGTCACTTTCACTCTTCAAAACCAGATGGCAACCTGGACCCCAAAGCAAGCCTTTGGGATTGCCTCAGCTGCAAACAATCTTGCCTTCATGTGCCTTCTCACAAAACGCTGTACCACTTTTGTTACAGCTATTTAAACGTGGCTTATCTCTCCTCCAAGGGCATACTGTATTCATATAATCAGCAAATATTTGCTGAATGAGGGAATGAATAGCTGAGTAAATATTCAAAACTAAAGTAAACTACCATGCGTAGCAATAATGAAATCCATACCAACGTTCCTAGAAAAGGAAAAAGATAGCTTCCAGCTTGAATATTTATTATTAAAAATGTATACTCTCAAAGCTCAATGTACTTTTTTTTAAAAAATTATGTATTTGGTTCAGGGCCTCACTGCACAGCTTGCACTTGTGGTGATCCTCCTCCTGTTTTCAGCCTCCCAGTGCTGGGATCACAGATGTGCACCACCACATCCAGACTCAGGCACTGGCTCACTGCACCACACAGGCTGGGCCAGTGTGGCACACAAGCCTGGAGTTGGAACCCTGGTCCCTGCACTTGCCAAAGCAGGTGCTTAGTCCACTGAGCTATTGTGCCAGCTCTCATTTGTTTAGAAAAAAGTTAGACTCTCAGAGATTAACTCCATGTAAGGTTTTAATTGAGTTCTGTCCATGACAGTATTTGTGGAAAGTTATTTACAAACAAAAATCCGTCCCTGGTTTGTTTTCCTTAAGCAGGTTGGAACACAGAAGTATATACATATAAGGACCTACTTAATTTTTTTTATATTTTTTTATTTTTATTTTATTCTTGTTTCAGAACTTTTGTTTGTTTATTTTTTATTTTTATGGCCAGCTCAGCATGCCCTGAGGGCAGGGCTGGCACAGCATGTAGTGCCAGGGATCGAACCGTGGTCCCTGCAGCCGCCTAAAGCAGGCACTTTAGACCACAGAGCCATCCTGCCGGGCCCCTAAGGACCTAATTAAAATCTACATGAAATTTCAAGACTCAAGTTCATATATTTTTTTGAAAACTAGTCCCCAGTCCTACAGCGGTTCAACTCAATTCTACTGTACCAAAAGTTTTTCTTGAAAGATGATATTTATAGCCGGGCGTGGTGGTGCACCCCTGTAATCCCAGCACTTGGAGGGCTGAGGCAGGAGGATCAGTGTGAGTTCGAGACCAGCCTGGGCTACAAAAGTGAGCTCAAAGCCAGCCTGAACTGCATAATGAGACCCTGTCTCAAAAAAAAAAAAAGATGGTATTTATAGGTTAGCCCTCATTCTCCACTATTCCTTGTCTCACAACTATGAAATATTCTAACGGCTTCTCTAACCAATACAGATTGCTCTTCATCTCATCTTCTTAAAATGCTCATAAACACAATATTAAAAAAACAAACAAACATTATTACTCCTATATTTTCTTTCCCTGCCCCCCTTCGGTACTAGGGATTGAACTCAGGATCTTGGGTTTTCCAGGCAGACTCTTATGCCCTTGAGCTATCTCCCCAGCCCATGATATTTTTAAATAATCATTATATTTTTATCCACTGATTTTTTTTTTTTTTTTTTTTTTGCAGGACTGGGGTTTGAACTCACGACCTTGTACTTGTCAGGCAGGCACCTGTGTCAGGGAGCTATCTCCCCAGCCCCTTTTATCCACTCTTATTTGCTTAGCATTTCATCTTTAGTTTTTCCCATGACTTCAGTTATTATATTGCTATTGTTACTATGAAAAGAAAAAAGCAAAAACACTAAATAATTATTTAACGAGGTGGATATTTCCTAGGAATTGAGATAAACCCACCTGTAAGAGATCAACCAAACCTTTCGCATAGTTTGTTAAAAATTGCTGAGCTTTCTGGTGAAGATTTTGGGAAACGAAATAAATTCCTCTTAAAAATAAAATATTTTAATAATTATAAACCGAACTATAATACCTACTATTGTTTATTTTCTCAGTCGTTTCTGAAATTTTGAAAGCTTAAAAGTGCTGATGAATTATAGCACTGGCTGTGAACTTAGGTTGCTAAGCACCATCACTTTACACCTGAGGGTACAGACACTGGAAACCCCAATTCACAATACAGAGGTGCAAAAATCTAATTACAGAGCATAATGCCCAAGGACGCTCTTCTCTTCTAGTAAATGCCTTAGAGAATAAGGATAATTTGGATTCTCCATAATTGAACTGAAGCGTGTGCACACACGCATGCATGTGTATTTTTAAAGCACACTTATTATTGTTGCTTGAGTGACAGATTTTTGAGCAGCCTCTATGAGGAAAAGGCAAAATGATTCATGCGGAACCTCAATTCTCACATTCCGCAGCCTCCCTCAGGGGAACTCCATCTCAAGTTAACAATAAGAGATGTGTAAACCAACTTAAATTCTCCATGATTCACTTCAGATTTTTTTCTTTTGCCTGCTCTACCCACGCTGGGGGCAGGACTGGTATGGCATGTGGTACCAAAGATTCAACTGTGGTGCCTGCACTTGCCTAAGCAGGTGTTTTTAGATAGCTGAGCTATCTCACCAGCCCCACTTTGCTTATTAATGTACAAAGAGAAATACACAAATACTTATGATCCCATGATTACATTAAGTATATATTACATATATATTAAATATGTTAAAGTCACATCACAACCTGCCAGGACTCAGTAGGCAGCTGGATAAAAACCAGGCACATTTAGGAACAAACAATAGAATGCAGTTTTCTGATTTCCCAAACTCAGTCATAGCAATTCAAAACTGAATAGAGCTTATAAAGAACTTGCCCTCCCTAGAGACCCTGAGGTTCTCCCAAGCTCTAAAAGCAAAGCTACTATCTTGCAGATGGCCAATATGGCCCCAAGGCTTAGTCCTTCAAAAGCATTGAACAATGCTACAGAAAGGAATAAGTAGTAGCTCCAGTGGATAAGCAGAAGCGAAGCCAGTATTTTAGTATTTTCTGCCAGCAATCACAGTCACTGAAATAAATTAAGGTTCCATCTGCACACACCGTAACTGTGGAACAATACACTCCTCACAAGCTCATAGAAGAAAAGTAAAAGAAGACCTTAAGGGAGGGAAAACGGGTTTCAATTCCGACTACCTCGTTCTATGGAAAATAAAAACTATGCTGTACCCAGCTTTTCCAGATTTAGAAAAGCCTGTAACAGATTTACAGAACGCTGAGGACTTAAATCTGAACTCCTCTCTTTCTAGTGTTGTTAGAAAAAGACATGCATACCACATTGTTCTTTACTCATAATTAGAAGACACTTTAAGTCTTTTTCCCCCTCACTTGAGAAAAGTATTTGGAAAATTTCAACACTGTGAATTTTACCATTATCTCACAGCATAACACCAATTTTCTCATGGCACAACTGATGGGAATAAATTTTATCTCTGTTTTCATTCCCTAAGCTCACTAATGTCCTCCAAGGAAGATGAAGCTTGGCTGTCTTTTTCTGAGATACAGAGACAGAGACAGAGAGACAGAGAATTAACCTAACAGCTGACATTTAAGACAGTAACACAAGAACCTTAAATTCCAGAGGAATAATACTGGTTTCATCTACTAGACAACCTTTTTTGATTTTGAGGACAATGTATTACTGAAATTTAGGAAATGAAATGAGACTTCCATGGCTCACTTTTAGATCAGTTATTAAATCTGGTATGTGATCATTATACTATAAGTGTGTACTACTACAAATGGAAAAAATCCTGATTTATATACATTACTGAAAAATTGTCAAAAGCTATTGTGTATGATTCTCTAAGTAAACAGGAAAAAAAAAATAAGTCACCAAAGCACTCAATAGCACTGTTTAGACAGTTGCAGACTCTTCAGAGTCATGCCTTTTCCTGTGAAAATTACCCTAATAAATGTACCAGTACCTCATGACATTGGCTGTGCTTGAAGTCCAGGCCTAATAGGGGAATTCACTCCTGAGTAGTCCCTATATGTATTCAGAGGGTTAAATGAGAATGGAATTGTAGGGGCCGGGGAGATAGCTCAGAGGCACCAAATGCAAGGTCCTGAGTTCGATCACTGGTTCCACAGAGAGAGAGAGAGAGAGAGAGAGAGAGAGGGAGAGAGAGAGAGAGAGAGAGAGAGAGGGAGAGAGAGAGAGAGAGGAACTGTAAATAACTGAGACTACTTTCCACAATACACATAAGCCAGGCAAGGTAGCACACAACCACAGAAGGCTGAGGCAGAAAAATTGTCCTAAGTTTGAGGACCCACAGTGAGTCCAAGGCCAGCCTGAACTACATAGTGAGACTGTCTCAAAAACAAAAACTACAGTTCATTTGGATAGCAGTACAGACAGGCCAATTTCCAAATATTGTTGAAAAGAACATCTTTCAGACTTTCCAGATCTGGATGAGAATCATGATGGTCATCTCTAATGCTCTCCTGTTTTCAAATAGAGAGATTAATGGCCCAAGGCCACAAAATTAGTTAATAATAGAAAGTTCATGAAAATTTTTTATTTATTTATTTACTTATTTTTATCTTTTTAAATTTCTTTTATTTTTATCTTTTTGAGACAGGGTCTCACTATGTAGTTCAGGCTGGCCTTGAGCTCACTTTTGTACTCCAGGCTGGTCTTGAACTCACACCAATCCTCCTGCCTCAGCCTCCTGAGTGCTGGGACCACAGTGTATGCCACCACGCCCAGTGCCTGAAAAATTTTTAGAAGTCGTTGCTAACTCTTTAGGTTTCCTCTCTACTAATCCATCATTGATTTGCTGGAGGAATCTTAACAAAATATTTTTATTAATGAAGGAATTAAGCATCTTTGGTAATAAGAATCACAAAGTTGGGGTTGGGGAGATAGTGATACAGTGTAAAAACTGGTCTTGGGTGGATGACCTCCAAAGGATACAGGGAAAACCAATCTCCCAACCTGAAAAGTACCTGGGATGAATTCACGTTTTCTAAGACTGAAGAATGAATTTTAGGAACAAACAGAGGTCATGAGCAGAATAGATTTATTGAGGGAAAGAAAGCCCCTGTCCAAGAGAGGGATGGGAGGGGCCCCGAGTGGGTGGTCCCTAGGAAGCTGTCTCTTCCAGGAACTTTTATAGAGAAAAAGCATATGGTGGGGTGGATCTAAGGTGGTAGAGAAGACATAGGACCTCGATTAGGTGGGCATGAAGTGGGACAAAGTTATGGTCAACCAATGAGATTACAAGTACTATTGCTAATCCAGTCTCTTCCTGTTGGGGCTTTGGTTAGTGACTCAACTGGGCTCTTTCGAGGTGAATGATACCTACTTAGAATATCAATCCCTGATGCACATTCCTAGGGAAGTAAGTGAGTGACTACATTTGTTCGCTCTTTTGTCTTGAGATCCAGCCCACAGCAGGATTGTCCACCCCTTATAAAGCTGTAAAGTTACCTTGTCTTCCATCTTGTCTCACTGGGGACTTGGCCCTGTCTGACTGCCTATATTTCTATCTAATTCAGCTGCCTACAATAGCTCCATGGCATAAGTGCCTGCCTTGCAAGTGCAAGGAGCCAGGTTCAATCCCGGGTACCCCATGCAGTGTTGGTCTCAGACCAGACTGGCCCCAAAACCAAGTGTGGTGGCACATGCCTGTAATCTTAGCGCTGGGGAGGCTGAGACAGGAGGATCACTACAAATCTCCAACTGTATAACAAGACCCTGAATTAAAAAAAAAAAAAAAGTCACAGAGTCAAGAAGCTTTGTGAAGAGCTGGGCGTGGTGGTGCACACCGTAATCCCAGCACTTGGGAGGCTGAGGCAGGAGAATCAGTTTGAGTTTGAGACGAGCCTGGGCTACAAAAGTGAGCTCAAGGCCAGCCTGAACTGCATAGAGACCCTGTCTCAAAAAAACTAAATAAATAAAAGTAAAACTGCTAAAAAAGAAGAAGAAGAAGAAGAAGAAGAAGAAGAAGAAGAAGAAGAAGAAGAAGAAGAAGAAGAAGAAGAAGAAGAAGAAGAAGAAGAAGAAGGAGAAGAAACTTTGTGAGGGCCAGAAAAATAGCTCAGTGGTCTAAAGCACCTGCTCTAGGCAAGTTTAAGCAATACCAGGTTCCATATGCCTACCAGGCAGGGCCCACCCCCAGGGAGGGCTGAGTCAACCGAAAAAAAAAAGTTTTGTGAAATGATTTTAATATTAGGCTTTTTAAAAAAACCACTGATAAATTTTATGTGTCAACTTCACTGGTTCACCAGGTGCCCATATTTGGTCCAACACTACTCTGGCCACCTGTGTGAGGTATTTCTGACTGAGACTAACATTTGAATTGGAAGACTGAGTAGATTATCTGTGCCCCCAGTGCAGGTGGAACCATCCAATTGGGTAAAGTCCTATACAGAATAAAGCCTAAGTAAGAGAATTTTATCCTTTCAGATGCCTTGAGGTTAGACATTGGACTTTTCTAGCCTTTGGACACAGACTGGAACACTGGCTCTTCATAGATCCCTAGCCTCAAAGCTTTCTTTTGTTCTGTTTTTGTTTGTTCATTTTAATTTATTTGTCTGTTTCTATTTGTTACAGGGTCTTGCTATGCAGCTCAGACTCATAGTGATCTTCCTGTCTCACCCTCCCCAGCGCTGGGATTGCTGGCATGCTTCACTACACACAGTCTCAGTGGCCAACTGGGCATGGGGCCAGCACAGCATGCAGTGCTGGAGACGAGTTATCTCCCCAGCTCAAGCTTTTGGACAAGAAGTACACTACTAGTCCTTCTAGGCTTCCAGCTTGCCAAATGCAAATCTTAGGACTTTTCAGCCACCATAATTGCTTAAACCATTCTTCATCACACAATACACACTCTACATCCTATCTAGTTCTATTTCTCTGGAGAACTTTGACTGATATAGATGTAACTGATTGAAATACATCACTGAGTCCCAAAACAATTTATCAATTTATTTCACTTAACACATATTAAACTATTGGATCAAGAACAAGTTAAAAGCAAGGCAAATGTCTAGCATTCCCATGTAATGAATTGAAAAATGTGTCAAAATCAGCACACCAGTGTTTCAGAATATACTCTGATATATATGGAACCTGCAGTAAAGACTTTCCAGCAAGCAATCTATGAAGACAATGAAAGCCTTTGGCTCAGCGTCCTCTCAGTCGGCAGAGGTTGCCAGCACGAAGTCCTGGCAAAGCTCAGGATACCAGGGATATCAGCTGGCTTATCTAAGGACCTCTTAATCCTCTTCAGGTGTTCCAATTAAGTGGCATCACCATTTCAAAGCTGTGGAATTTGGCAGCTAATGACACAAAAGTCCCTGGGAAATGCATTAAATAAGTAGGTTTTCTTATCTACTGACTAAAATTTTGTTTTGCCCAAAATCAAGGTTGGGACGGACTGCTATGGATGGGCCCCATCACCTGCATGATGTCTGAAGTGCTTTTAACAAACTCTGGTCTCTGCTATGTATCCAACTTTAGGAAGACAAGAGGTGTGTTGAGCAACAGACCCCTAATAACAAGAGGGTTTTTTTTTTTAATGTGTATATGTATGTGTTCTCTTTAATTATGAGATACTGCAAACATGCAGAATGATAAAGCTAAATAAAATGTTAATGTCCTGTACTTACCTCAAGAGTTCTTGAACTCAGAGTGATCCTCCTGTCTCAGCCTCCCCACTGCTGAAACTACAGATATGAGCCACCAGGGCCAACCCAGTTTCAGTGACCACCTTGGGGAGGGGCATGCAGCACTGGGGACCAAACCCCGATCCTTGTGCTTGCTAGGCAGACGCTTAGATCGCTGAGCTAAATCCCCAGCCCTCAAGAGCTTTTTGAATAAAATAGCAGTACAGCTACATTTTTAAGTCCCTCTGCCCTACCCCTCATCATCAGGTACTATTATGATATAATTAATGTTTAATCCTATGTATCACCTTAGATTCTTTTTTTTTTTTTTTTGTCTTTTTGAGACAGGGTCTCACTATGCAGTTGAGGCTGGTCCTGAGCTCACTTTTGTAGCCCAGGCTGGTCTCGAACTCACATCAATCCTCCTGCCTCAGCCTCCTGAGTGCTGGGATTACAGGCGTGAGCCACCACGCCCGGCTACACCTTAGATTCTTACAATGTAGGAGGTGTGATCAAAAATTACAGTTAACATTTAAATTTTCATAACATTATTATAGTGTTCTTAGAGTGATTATGCATGCCTATAATCCCAGCACTCGGGAGGATGAGGCAGGAACATTGCTCTGAGGGCCAGGTCAGCCTAGCAACACAGTGAATGGAAGGCCAGCCCCAAAATACAGAGCAAGACCCTGCCCCAAAAACAACAACAACAAAAAATTGTCATTAGTCCCCTTTAGCATACTTCAGACACACTTAGCCCATTGTTCTTGCCACTTGCTGAGCTAGTTCTCTGATGGCATTTTTTGTGTTTTCATAGCTGCCTCAATGTTTTATATTGATTCAAAACCTTTGTGGTAATTTCTGTCAAATAAAAGCACATGATGTGCCCACCTACATCTTACTCACTGGATCTGGATAATGTAATGACTGGCTCTTCTCCAAAGTTAAAATGACCATGAAAGGTAAAGCTTTTGAATGTAGCACCTAGGGCAGCCAGGACAGCACAACAGAAGACCCTCACAAAAGAAGAGCTCCAGAACTGCCTCAGAGATGGGAAGAACATGGGATAAACGTGTTCAGAATGAGGGGAATTGTTCTGAGGGGAATTCATGACAATGTCTTTTACTATAATATTTTGATTTTAAATATTCATATTTTCTCATATGTAGTCATGCATAATTGACAGTATTGTCATACATATTTTCAAACTTGACACTGCTATTCTATAGCTTGCTTTCTTTAAAAAAAATCAGGTATTGGGCCCAGCGGGATGGCTCAGTGGTCTAAAGCGCCTGCTTGGGAAACTTGGGCGGCTTCAGGGACCGTGGTTCGATCCCCGGCACCACATGCTGCGCCAGCCCTGCCGTCAGGGCGTGGGCTGAGCCAGCCATAAAAATGAGTGAATAAGCAAATAAAGGTTATAAAAAAAATAAAAAATAAAAAAAATCAGGTATTTACATCTAAATGTTCATTAACCTTTTTATAATGGTTTCTGCAAAACCAGGCAGGCATGCTGGCATATGCCTGCATTCCCAGCACTTAGGAGACTGAGGCAGAAAGAAGGGTTGCCACAACCTCAAGGCCAGCTTAGGCTACATGTGAGTTCAAGGCCAGTCTAAAGTACAAAATAAGACATCTCAAAAATAAATAAATAAATAATTTTAAAAGTTATATATTGATTTCTGCATCCCTGGGTCTTATTAGTTTTTCTATTTATTTTTTATTAGTTCACATTTGTCGTACCTAAGGGTCACATTCATCATGGAGAATTTCTGCCTGTATCATTTTGCATTACAGTAAGTATTGTATGACATTGTCATTTACCCAGACTTACCAGCAATGAGTTGCCAAACTTTTGTGGTTTTGCCAGTAAGAGATGATTCTTTGGTGGAGATACAGAATGAGTAAAAACTCAGAAATGTCATCCCACCTGGCAGAGTCCATGTCCTCCACTAAAACTAAGAAGAGTTAGGGCCGGCCAAATAGTTCAGCAAGTTAAAGAACTTGCACGCAGGCACAGGCGCTGGGGGTTGGATCTCCCAGCCTACAGAGCCAGTGCTGGCTCCACCCCCAGGACCCCTGAGACAGCAATTGAGACTGGGTGTGGTGGTGCATGCCTATAATCCCAGCTCTTGGGAGGCTGTAAACAGGTGAATCACTACAAGTCTGATCTAGTAGTGAGACCCTGAACACCCTGCAGACCCTTCCCTTAAAAAATAAAACTACAAAGAGTTAACAAAGAAGTGGGGAATTATTCCTAGCACAGAGGTTTGGAATGTGCACTGTAGTTTCACCAAAGAAGAGCTGTAAATGGAAATTATACATAACTAATAATGTATTTCTAGTTCTGCATATAATTCTAGTTTACTATTTCTTTTATATACATTACAATTTTTATAGGCCAGGCTTAAAACCAAACCAACATTTACAATGTTGTTTGTAAAAAGCATTCCAAAATCCAAACCACTGACTTAAATTTGAAACATTTGGGATATATAAAGGACTGCCTAAAAATAACAAAAGAAACCATAAGCTTCATTTTGCAAAGGAAAACATTTTAAAGGTAGATGGTCTTGGACTAGGTAACCTTCTGGTTGAGTATACACAACACAGGAGGTTTATCTGCCTGCATTACCCCACATCACCATTAGATGTCTGTCACCATTGGGATCACCTTGGAGTGTACCCCCATCTGACAGCCCATTCAGTGTCAGTGCCCCAAAGAGAAGCCACTGGGGCATCCAACAGTACTAAAGGGAGCAGCATCAGTTAGCACAGAGCAGGCCCTCAATCCTTTCTCTCCAGCAGATTGGGTCTCTGACTGACAAAGCAGAGCACAGTAGAAAGCTGGCTCTGTCACTGTTACATAAAAGTAACTTCAGCTCTAGAACACATTTTACAGATGTCAAAGTCACCTGGTCCTCTGTTCTTCTTAGGGGAATGTAATAAGATCCTTTCAAAGTACACGAAGCCCGGGGAATGTAATAAGATCCTTTCAAAGTACACGAAGCCCGCCTGCCTAATAAAGATACAGACATCAGAGGAAAGGTGATTATGGCAAACAGAGAAACATCCTATGCCAATAAATGTGTTTTCTTATACAAGTGTTTTTCTATGAAGCAGGTTAACAAATCTATTGCCTTATATAGTTATTTTTTATATCAGCATTTCGGTTAGTGTTAGTTAACTTTCACTTTAATAGCCACAGGTGACTGCTGCACCTTAAAAACAGAGATAACGATCATTTATCTCAGTGCTTCCTTTCTGCTGGTCACAAGTTTCTGCTCAGCGTCCTTAATAAAAAGTAGAAAATTCTATTCCCTACCTCAGGCTGACTGAATCAGACTCTGTCTTAGAGAAGCAACAGAATCTGTTTTTAGCATGTTCCTCCAATAAATTCTTAGGATCCAGCCAGTTTGATGTACTTACCAGCCACTGTAGTTAAGTATAGATTCAAACATTTCCAAGACAAAGTCTTGAATTCCAGAGAAGTCACTGGTCTAAAATACCTAGCCACTAGCATCCAAGTACCCAGGGAAAGCTCTCTAAAGAACAGTAGACTGGCCAGTTCTTCCCACAGCAGATGTGTGGGTGTCGTGTTCTGTGTTCCATAGTATTTGGGATCTCTGTGCCAATGTCCCTTCATTTCATTGTGATGAGGAGGAACAGAATGGGACACAGAGAGAACTACTTAATGTATAACTACACCAAAAGGTAATTCTAAAAACAGATGTAAAAGAGACAGATCAAGGTTGGAAGAAAAATCTCTGCATAGTGAAGTCTTCTTTAATGTCAGATTGTTGACTTTATGAAATAGAAAAAGAATGACCCCAGTAGGATTAAAGGATGGCTTTTTTGCACATGGCCTTCATTCTAGTCCACTCCTGACTCCACTGATATTTCAAGGAGCATATTAAGTAACTTCCATGGAGAATTCTGAAGCTTTAGGAGAGTTTCCAAAATCCACGAGCATCCCATTTTGCAGATGTGGGAACCATCTGTTTATCTACTTTCCTTAAGGGAACATAACAGGATTCTTTCAGAGTGCATGCAGCTCTCCAGACAAAAGATATAAATGCTACAGGAAGGGCTATTACTGGTGGAAACATTCTATGCTCATAAATGTTCCTGTAGTCTGTTCTTACCAAGGAAGCTGGTCTGGATAGTATAAGTAGATATGACTGGGTCTGCTTTATAACAAGGGTCTCAGAAGAGGCGAACACAAAGATAAAAAGCCAGCAAGGTAATGAAAGGGGAAAGAAAGCTGTAAGTACAGGATATATAAATTATTTACACATAAAGCTAAAAGAAACTTGGGTTGTAAACTTCACCCAAGTTTGCATTTTAAACTTCCACTTTGGAGGCTGGGGAGATAGCTCCATGGCACAAGTGCCTGCCTGGCAAGTGCAAGGTCATGAATTTGAACCCCAGACCCAGGGGGGGGAAAAAAAGAAAAAAAGAATACATTTCCACTTTGTTTCACTATAACATCTACATGATAATGTTAGGGCTGCTATGAATATTTTATTTTTATTTTGCTACTACAGGAAGTTCAAAATCACTCAGCTATAAGCAAAAAAGTAAAAAACAATTTACAAACTTTATCCTCTTGGTATAATTGACTTATATATATATATACATACATATATATATATATATATATATATATATATATATACACTTTAAAAAATTTTATTTTACAGAGTAAAAATAGAAACAAAGATAGAAAAACAGTAGCAAACAAGAGTACATATAGTACAGAATTTCAAAACAAGAACAAAAATTTAACAGTGGTTGTATTACGTCTTTTCATCATCAAATCTGTTTAGATTAAAAGATATAGGTATGCAAGATTGGTCAAATAATTAAACATTAACACTTTCAATACACCTTAACTTTTTTTTAACTCTTCCAAATGCATTTTGTATTTAAGACACTCTTCTTTAAAAAAAAAAAAAAATTTATAGGGATTGAGGATGCAGAAAATGAAAGGTCCTGAGTTTGATTCCTGATACCCCCTAAAATTTTTTTTTTCTTCTTTTGAGTCCTTACACTAGGGAGACTATATGATATTTGCATATGTGGGTCTGGTTTATTTCACTTACGAGTATATGTTCAAGATACTTCCAAGTATACATGAACTATTCTAGTTTATCATTCCTTATAGCTGAGTAATATTCCATTATATAAAAATATCACATCTTTTTAAATCATTCTTCAGATGATGGGCATTTTGGTTGTTTCCACGATTTGGCTGTCACAAATTGTGTTGCTGTGAACATAGGTGCACAGATAACATTATGATATGATGGTTTTTAGTTCTTCTGGGAAAATTCCCAGTAGGGGGAGAGCTGGATTGAATGGAAACACCTTTCTTTTCAAATAAATAATATGACCAAAGCTTTAAAGAGAAGGTCTGCATGAAAAGTAAAATATTCAATTTCCAAAATAAAATTGAAGGCTATCTTTTTCAGCACATGTGCTTCCCAAGCGAGAAGGTGAAGGCTGGCTTTTAAGTTTCCTTTTTTTTTGAGACAGGGTCTCACTATGCAGTTCAGGCTGGCCTTGAGCTCACTTTTGTAGCCCAGGCTGGTCTTGAACTTGTGCTGATCCTCCTGCCTCAGCCTCCCCAGTGCTGGGATTACAGGCGTGTGCCACCACACCTGGCTCCAAAGTTTCCATTTAATATAACAAAAGAGAACTATTTTACATTGGCCACACAGAACACAGCTCAGGCCTGTGCACTGTCTCTACTCCCGTGTCCTGGTCGTGGCCGGGCCATCAGTACTTGGGGAACTTTCCTCATGCCCAATGACAGCCTCTTCCACTTTTCAAAACCACTACTGCATGCTCGTACGTCTCCTCAGACCCCTTCTGCTCCTTCCCTTTGCTCATAGAGGACGTCTCTTTTAAAGAAACAGAAGTCTAATCTCATTTCTCTCCTACCCAGCTCCAGGTTCACCTCATCCTCATTATACTCTCCTCCTTCTGCTCATTGCAGAAAGAACACTCAATAATCTTCTTGCAGTCTCTCACATATCCGCTATGCCCTTTTTCTTGATTCACTGTTATGTCTTTGTTCTTTTTTTGTTTGTTTGTTTGTTTTGTTTTGTTTTGTTTTGGTCTTTTAGAAACAGGGTCTCACTATGCAGCTCAGGCTGGCCCTGAGCTCACTTTTGTAGCCCAGGCTGGTTTCTAATTCGCACCAATCCTCCTGCCTCAGCCTCCCAAGTGCTGGGATTACAGGCATGTGCCACTATGCCCAGTTTTTAACATATGGACATTTTGGAAATATTTCAAATCCCAACTAGAGTGCTTTGAGGGCCTGGTGGGATGGCTCAGTGGTCTAAAGCGCCTGCTTGGGGAAGCTTGAGCGGCTTCAGGCTTCAGGGACCGCGGTTCAATCCCCGGCACCACATGCTGCGCCAGCCCTGCCCTCGGGGCGGGCTGGGCTGGCCATAAAAATGAGTGAATAAAAACAAACAAAGGTTCTGAAACAAGAATAAAAATAATAAATAAAAAAACAAACTAGAGTGCTTTGCCTCAGATGCTAAAGGTTCCTGTCTATCTCATGATGCAAAATGTATTCAAGTTCATCTCCAAGGGTTCCCAAAGTCTTTTTTTTTTTTTTCCTTTTTGAGACAGGGTCTCACTATGCAGTTTAGGCTGGCCTTGAGCTCGCTTTTGTAAGTCAGGCTGGTCTCCAGCTCACACTGATCCTCCTGCCTGAGCCTCCCAAGTGCTGGGATTACAGGCATGCACCACCACACCAGGCTTGTTATCTCTTTCTCCATGAGTTTCTACCCACAAAATTGTTCAAGTCCCAAAGAAAAAGAAATACTCACCTCCCTCTCAGGCCAACTGCACATTTCCTCTCTCTTCTTCCAGCCTCTTGAAACAGCCCTAAATCCACTGTCATCGTCCATCACCTCTATCACCTCTTAATCTGCCACTCTTCCCCTTAGGAACACAACTCTGGCACAGACTGCACATCCCAGAGGATCCCATTTAGGTGTCTGCAGCTCCAAGCTCTCTGGAAGACTTGCCACATACCCATTTCCAACTGTCTCCTGCTAAACAACTCCACATGGAAGTCTTGGCGGGCACATCAAACTTGTACCCCTATCTCAGCTACAATACTCACCATCACCTGGCATACCTGCCATGTAAGGTTTTCATTTCTCTCATTTATTTGGAGTGACAGTCACCAAATCCTGCCCACTTGACTTCACAAATGTATCCCAAGTGAAGCCAGACAACCAAGGATTGGTTCAGGCCCTCATCTCTTACAAGCAGGGCAGTGGGCTTCTTCCTACCTGTCTCCTAACTAACTGCTCCCTTTTAAATCTCCTCTTCACACCACCAGTAAAATTGTAGAGAGCTGGGCATGATGGAGCATGCCTGTTACCCCAACACTCGGGAGGCTTGAGGCAGCAGGATCCTTGCAAGTTCAAGACCAGCCTGAGCTACAAAGTGAGCCCAAGGCCAGCCTGAAATGCACAGCAAAACTCTGCCTCAAGAACCCCACACACCAAAAAAAGGCTGTGACACACAGATGCACAATCCAGTTGAGAAGGTTCCTCTCCTGATCAAAATCACCTTGGGCTCCAGGACCTTCTCCTGTTGGCCCCAAACTACAGCTTGACATATACCACTGGTGGTGAGCCCCTGGCACAAGGCCTGCACCGGGCTGTAGTGGGCTGTTTTTGCAATTGAAAGCACTGAAAGGCTCACTGTCACTGGACTATACTGCCTGCAGTGCACCTGGTACCACGGCTGCACACGGCACCCGTCTGGCCCTCTGTGCTGTTCCCTTTCTATGAAAACCACAGACCCAGCCAAACTCCGACTTATCATCAAAGTCAGATTGAAATCCTCTCTGAGTCTTCCTCTGACTTCTCTTCCACTATGTCTTACTTACTCCTCTCATTGCTGGGACAAATACCTGACACCCAAAATGAAGGAAGGAAAGGTTTATTTAGCTCACAGGTACTGGAGGTTTCAGTCCATATTCAGCCAGCTCCAAGACTGAGTGGCACAGGACAGAGAGCATCCAGTTCATGGAGACAGAGGTAACTGACCAACCAGGGAAACCGAGAGCAACAGAGGGTCTGTCCCTCTCTTTCTTTTATTACATTCAGACTCTCCACCTCAGGCCATCCAACTCAGGCCACACCCACAATCCCAGCAGTACTCAGGCCCATAATACTATTGGTACTAAAGCACATAATCCCAGTGAATCATGAGTCAGTCTCAAACTCTAGAAGTCCCTGCCCCATGATTGCATGAGGCTTTCTGGTGACAGCTAGACACAAACTATAACACTCTGCTTTGTCATGAATGCCCTCTTCTCTACATTTACACATCCCTGGCCTTGAAGCCCAGCTTGCCCTTTTCCACAGTGACACAGGACGGGCTCACATGCCCTTTCTACTCAGCACAGCAGCTCACCTTGAGGCACAACTCTGTTCCAGAGCTCTCCAGGCCACTACCAGGTACAGGGTCCCTTCCAAGAGTCGATGCTGGCCTAACACTGTCAACACCAGATCTACCCTGGAACATCTACCCTGCCTACCCTCTTAAACTCCTCTCCTACCTCAAGACTCAAAGGAAAGCAATTGAACAAGTAGAATACACTTACCAACATGCAAACTTAGAAATAGAACCTCAGAAAATCTTTTATTTATTTATTTATTTATTTATTTATTTATTTATTTGTCTTTTTGAGACAGGGTCTCGCTATGCAGTTCAGGCTGGCCTTGAGCTCACTTTGGTAGCCCAGGCTGGTCTCAAACTCGCACCAATCCTCCTGCCTCAGCCTCCCAAGTGCTGGGATTACAGATTACCTTTCCTTCCTTCATTTTGGGTGTCAGGTATTTGTCCCAGCAATGAGAGGAGTAAGTAAGACATAGTGGAAGAGAAGTCAGAGGAAGACTCAGAGAGGATTTCAATCTGACTTTGATGATAAGTCGGAGTTTGGCTGGGTCTGTGGTTTTCATAGAAAGGGAACAGCACAGAGGGCCATGCCCAGCTTCAGAAATTCTTAGAAATTCTTTTAAATACTTCATTCTAAGGGCCAGGGAGATAGTGCTATGGCACAAATGCCTGACTGGCAAGTGTAAAGTCATGAGTTCAAACCCCAGTCCCCCCACCACAAAAAAAAACAAAAACAAAACAATAAATAAATAAAATACTTCATTCTAAAATCATCCCATTTATTACATATTTGACTTTATTTTCCCTTTATGACAGGGATTCCAAAGAGACTAAAATTTGTCACTTATCCTAAAGTAATACTTTTAACATAATGCAGTGGTTTGCTATGAAGAAAATAAAAAATAAATAAATAAATAAAAGATCATCAGTGACTTTTTATTTTTGTATTTTAGGGAAGAGTCTACAGGATGTACTAAATTGAACTTGTAGTGATCTATCTGTTTACAGCCTCCCAAAATCTGGAATTACTGGCTTGTGCCACCTTGCCCAGTCTCAATTGATATTTTAGGGCACCCCCAGGGACAGGACCAGCACAACAGGCCCGGGGACCAAATTCCTGGCCCCTGTACCTGTTTATAGGAACTTTAATCTGCTGAGCTAATTAAGTAACTTAATTTTTTGTTTTTTCTGTACCAGGGATTGAACTCAGGACCCTGCGCATACCAGGAAAGTGCTTATTCCACTGAGCAATCTCCCCATCCGAATTTTTATGTTTTTGGTTTTGCTTTTGTTTTTGTTTTGTTTTGTTTTGTTTTTTTGAGACAGGGTCTCACTATGCAGTTCAGGCTGGCCATGAGCTCACTTTTGTAGCCCAGTCTGGTCTCGAACTTACATCGATCCTCCTACCTCAGCCTCCCGAGTGCTGGGATTACAGGTGTGCACCACCACACACAAAAAGTATTATTCTTATGTAGAATTGACCAGACAGTCTCCACCCAGCTACAAATCATGCTGACTCCCTGGTGGCAGTTTGGGGCTCCCTCCAAAGAGGAGCCCCTGAGGAAGCACTTTCCTCCTCTTCTCCGAATTCCATCCAAGGATTGCTGCAGGGCAAAACAGCAAAACCACACATTTCCCTTGAAAGTTCTGAGGTGAAAAGGCTGTGCTTATGGGTCACAAAAATATGTGGTTGATTGAATCCAACTAGGTATGAAGTCAAGAGTAAAGTGGCTGAATCTCACAAGTTATTTACTTTCAGGAAAAATGGCTCAGATCTTCCTTAAAAATAATTTTAAGGAAGAAACTCTTTAAAACGTGTGAGCTGACTTCTGTTTTGTGCCTCTTCCTGAGCAGCTTCTGTGATCTGTCCATATTTAGTTAATGGTGGCCGGTAAGAAACAAAAAGCAGACGCACAGTAACTCCCCAGAGGGTGTACTGTATTCTGTAAATGTCCTCAGCGGTGATTGTAAAATAAATGTGATTAACAATGCCTTCTCTGAGTCACAGACACTTCAATAGTCTCCATATCAAGAAAACAAAATATTGCCATACATATTTGAAAACGAATTCCAGGTTGAAGGAAATTCCCTTACAAGGGAAACCAATGAAGTCTTGTCTCATAAACAGTAGACATAGAAAAATGAGAAGAAACTTCAAAAGAAAAGAGAAACTGGGATGAGAGAATAGAGAAAAAAAGAAGGGAAAAGCAAAAAGCATATATAAGGCAGTTACAATACTAATTTCTTTTAGTTCATTGAAAGTGTTGTAGGCAGGTGAATTAGAAACATTATAGGCAGACAGGACCAGGACCCCAAGAAGACAATATGGAAGACAAGGTGACTTTGCAGCTTTGGAAGAGACAGACACTGCAGCTCTGGGCCACACCTTAAGCCCAAAGTAAACAAATGCAGCCACATACTTCCCTAGGGATGGTCAGTGACAATAGGTACCACCCCTAGAGGGAGCCCAAATGAGTCATTAACCCAACCTCCAACAGGAAGAGACCCTGACTCATATTCATGCCCTCATGCCCGCTTGCTAAGTGACTCTCTTCCTCATTTGGTACTGGATTTAATCAATTTTGCCCGAGCAATGCTGCTTAAATCTCATTGGTTGACCATAGTTTTGTCCCACCTCATGCCCACCTAAATGAGTTCTCATGCTCTCCGCCACCTTAGACCCACCTCACTGCATGATTTTACTTTACAAAAAAGTCCTGGAAGAGGTAGCTTCCCAGTGACAACCCGCTTGGGCCCCCTTCTGTCCCTCTTTTGAACAGAAGCTTTCTTTCCCCCAACATATTCTTCTGTGAATCTGTTTGTTCCTAAAATTCATTCTTCGGTTTTAAAGAACACTAACTCATCCCAGGAACCTTTCAGATAGGGAGTTTCATTCCTCTATATCAAAAGGAAAAATTTGTGTCACTGTTATTTGGACATTTAAATGTTATCTTGTACTTTGAGTAACTAAATTTAAAAATAACAATATATTAGCCATCATTACCCTTCCATTATGCAGTTCAGAAATTTTGTTTTGGGACTGAGGAGATAGCAATATAAGCTCTGGCCTGCCAAGCACAAGGTCCTGAGTTCAACCCCTAGTACCACAGACACACACACACAGACACACACGCACACACACACACACGTATGCTAAAAAATAGTCCAGGGGAAAACTGCACAACCAAGCTTGTAGGAAGTGTTTAAAAGCATGAACTCTCATTTTAGAGAATTTTTTTAATTTTAAAAATTACTGCATTTTGGGCTGGGGAGACAGCTCAGTGGCATAAGCACCTACCTGGCATGTGCAAGGTCCTGAGTTCAATCCTTGATACAGGAAAAAAGAAATTGTTTTATTTCTTTCTTGGTAAAATAAAATTTTTTAAAAAAAGAAAATTTCAAAAGTATTGTCTCATTCAGCTGCCTAGAAATGTATATATTTAACTATATATAAAATATTATATAATATATACTAATATGTATTCTTTTGCTATGATTTTAAATAGGACCTGCTAACCAAGGTTAGGGAAATGAAGAGACAGGAAATGAGGCAAATTTTAAAGTTGAAGTGGTTCTGTGCCTTCGCTGGAAAGGTGATGATGAGTAGGAAATCCGTAAGATGTGCAAACTAGGATAAGCAAGGGCCGTATCCTAAGAAAGGAACTCAGAGCCTGTGACGGGATCATCACAAACACGCAAAGCACAACCGGCTATCTTGCCTCACTATTTGAGGAAACTATATGACGATAAGCAACCGAGAGCAATAAAGGAGAAGATGCGCCATACGCATCCCATGCAAAAGCCTTACATTTACCATCAAATGTGTAATGTATCAGGCAAACCATCAGAAGATAACTAAAAAAAATACTATAAACATGGAACAAGCCAGGTATGGTGGCATATGCCTGTAATCCCAGCACTTGAGAGGCTGAGGCAGGATAATTGGTGCAAGTTCAAGAGTTTGTAGCCTGGGCTACAAAAGTGAGCTCAAGGCCAGCCTGAACTGCATAGCAAGACCCTGTCTCAAAAAGACAAAAAAAAAAAAAAAAAAAACATGGAACAAAACATATTTTATTATATAATCAACCAGGATTATTTAAAATTACATTGACCTTAAGTATCTTAATCGCAAAATTTGCTACTTTCCCTAACTTTTTTTTTGGTTAGGGAAAACCTTCCCTAAGACAAATACAAAAAATAGAATAAAAAAGGAATTGCAAGCAGCACTACTCTTTTTTTTTAATTTTCAAGACCAGAGTTCGAACTCAGGACTTTGCACTTGCCAGGCTGGCACTTGTGTCACAGAGCTATCTCCCCAACCCCAAAATTTACTACTTTATCTGTTGCTCTAAAATTGTAATATGAGAAGATGGGGAGATAGCTCTGTGGCACAAGTGCCTGCCTGGCAAATGCAAGGTTGTGAGTTCAAACCCCGCCCCCCCCACCAAAAAAAGAGAAAAAATAAAATTATAATATGAGGGCTGGTCAAATAGCTCAGTGGATTGAAACGGCTGAAAGCAGGAACAGGGGACAGGAAGGGGATTTGATACTCAGGCCTGCTGTGTGGAGGCCCTGCCCCAGGGTGCACTGAGATGGCCATTGAGACTGGGCATGGTGGCGAGCCTATAATCCCAGCTCTTGGGAGGCTGTGGCAGGAAAATTGTTTTGAATAGGACCAGCCTGGCCACAAAGTCAGTTCAAGGATAGCCTGAACTGCACAGCCAGAGTCTGTCTCAAAAATACAAAAAATAAATAAATATTTTTTAAAAAACATCAAGTAAAGTCAGTGGCCATGGTATTGTATACCTGTAAACCCAGTACACAGTAGACTGAGGCAGGCAGATTACTGTAAATTCAAGACCAGCCTCAGGGACACTGTTTTAGGCCAATGTGAACTAAAATTGAACTATGTATTACAGACTAATATATGTTAGTATGTATTTTTGTTATGATTTTAAATAAAAATCATAATTTCCTATTGATTTATCTTTTTAATTTTTATTTATTTATTATTGCATTTAATAAGAAATAACAATGTGACAGTTTCAAAACACATTAGTAATACATTCCCAGTATTTGATACAAGGCATATTGTTGTCCTTATAGTAGTTATACAGAGCATAGGGTGTAGACGTGATAATTTTTCTAATCATTATTGGTACAAAAAGTTTGTTCTCATTGAACGAAGAGAAAGTAGACGTATAGGGAGAAAACATTCTCTCAGGCTTCCACAGAGAACAAACCGGTCAAGCAATGGCCATGACTCACCCAGACGGCTGACACTGACAACAGTTCTACAAAGCACTGTACATGGTTTCAAAGTAAATCCTAGGAGGTGGGGTGTGGGTCTGTCTCCTGTGTGCTGTGCCCCCACAACACCCAAGCCCCTGCGCCCAGACAAGGATTGAGACTGGGCATGGTGGCATGCACCTGTGACCCCAGTGCTTGGGAGGCTAAAAACAGGATCATTACTTGAGTCTGATCTACATAGATAGAACCTGTAGACCCTGCACTAAATACATGTAAAAAAGAGAAAGGAAAAAAATGCACTTTGCTTTAAGAAATAAAGACTCATTTGCATAAGAATTCATTTCTAAAGCTATATCTTCTTCACTGCATCAATCCTCCTGTTAAATTTTATATTTGCCCCCTAATATAACAGTAACACAAGGGCTGCCTAATTGTGTCAGCTATGTTAGTGAATAATCAGAATGCTAAAGCATAGACTTGCAAGATTAAACCACCTTGAAATGATAACAGGAAGCTCTGACTCCTACCAAACATGTATGTTGAGACTGTACACATTATCACATGTCATCATCTAACCAGCACCCAGCAGATTAGATGAGAAGCAATCCTCCAGGGATAGCAGTAGGAGCCAGATCAAGCACCAAGAAAATCATCGAGTTCCTCCAGCCCAAGGGAACTCCCAAAAGGACTGGTCTATCTGACTCCATGCCAGAGCTCTCCAGCTCAACTGCCAAGAAGTTTTGCTGCCAGAAAAAAAAGAAAAAGAAAATAAAAAAAAGAGGAGCCAGTGTGTTCACCTCCTATGTAGACTTTCCCAGACATTTCTGGGCTATGTAATTTGCTAAACTTTTCTTTTTTCCTCTTTCACAATATTCTACTCTCAGCAGTACATAGCAAAAAAAAAAAAAAAAGGATAGAGCAAAACTGTACCTTAAGAGACTCAACTCTTGGTATATAACACAGAGAGGAAATTTTGAAATCTGCTCAACTCAAAGTGAAGGCTGTCAAAACACAGACCGATATTATCTGTCAACCCTCAGCCCGGAAGATCCGAATGACAGTTTGATTTCCTTTGGCAGGCTTCCCACACCTCTCACAGGGGCACCTTCCACGGCACAGGGGCACGCGAACCCAGCATGCTCCCAGTGCTAAGAATGAAACCAACTCAGGGAAGGTCCTGTGACTTCAGGAGGAAGAGATATGACTTATGCCACTGGAACATCAAGAAGCAGAACAGACAATAAACCCCTAACTGCGTGTGACAGGTGGAAGGGAGCAAGGACAAGGACGGCTATGACACATCACCAAGTCACCAGCCTCCCTTATGGTGGAGCCTTTGGTAAGATGAATGTGGTCACCAAACAGACGTGAGGGCGGGGCGTTATGCCCCTCTGTGGGTTAGTAGCGCACATCAGGAAACAAGGCCCACAAAAGAATGGAATGTACTTGAACTGATTTAGCTTCTTAAATGATAGAAGGAAGCATAGAAAGTTGGTGCATTTCATTCACAGTTTGACATCTCAGATTAGGAGTGTGCCTTACAACCAACAGTGCCTTATAAATGCCTCCTACCAGTTGTGATCGGTACATAATCGCATGTGCATAAACCTGGTCATAGCAGCGTGCACTGCCGTCACTTTAACTGAGCTTCATTTCAGTAGTTCAATTGAACTACCAGTTTACATGTCTTTAAAAAGTTACACTGATTCAAATTTGAGACAAAATTCTGTTGTTGTTGCTGTTGGCCTGCTCAGCCCTCCCTAAGGGTGGGACTAGCACAGCATGTGTTGCCGGGGATCAAACCACGGTCTCCTGAGGCTGCCTAAGCTTGCCTAAGCAGACACTTTACGCTGCTGAGCTAACTCACCAGCCCAAGACAAAAATTATTTTTAAGTACAAAAGCATGAGGGGCAGGTTACATGCAGTATTTATTAGTGGAATAAACATTTGTCTTCAGAAAAATAGCTCAAATTCTTTTTTTGTTTTTATTGCAAAGCTACAACCAGTTGTTTTACAGGATCTAAAAACAACGAAGCTAAGTTATATTTTACTTCCATGACACAGGCAAAGAATTTTTTGTTCCATCCAAGACAATCCAAAGAAAGCAAGCAAAAGTAGTAAATGTCTCAGAACAGATGCACATGCTACTAACGCCATGAGAAGCTGGGAGGATCCCTTCATGGTAGTGCAAGGACAAGCATTAAACGTACTTGGCAGCCCTTTATTCTTAATGATACCTAACATTGTGGTACACTTACAACTAAGGTCATAATCAAGTCAATGGCATACCACAGTCACTTCTGTCTTCAGCACCTCTCCCTGGTTCCTCCTCCCTTCAGACACCATGGTACACCCCCAGGCAGTTCTGCACATCACGAGTACCCTCCTCAAGAACACTCATATTCAAAACATAACATCTCATTGGGAAGTGAGTTAGGACAGAGTTGGTTCAAGCTGTAAACTGCCTTGAAACAATGTAGAACACAAGGAAAGTCATGGGTTCAAATATGCTTTCTTTGGAGCCGGGCGTGGTGGCTCACGCCTGTAATCCCAGCACTCGGGAGGCTGAGGCAGGAGGATAGGTGCGAGTTTGAGACGAGCCTCGGCTACAAAAGTGAGCTCAAGGTCAGCCTCAACTGCATAGTGAGACCCTGTCTCAAAAAGACAAAAAAAAAAGACAAAAAACAAATATGCTTTCTTCCTTTCTCAGTGGCTATAAACAGAATACCAATACATCTGAAAATCATGAATTCTTCCCTTCTGATTAGTTGGCTTCTGCGATTTCAATTTTATGTTTTTTTAAAACTTCATTTATCTATGTTATAGCCAGCTCAGCCTGCCCTGGGGGAGGGGCTGGCACAGTAGGTGGTGCCAGAGATCAAACCATGGTCCCTGAGCTCACTTAAGCCGGCGCTCTAAACTGCTGAGCTATCTCATCAGCCCCCAGAGTTTTATGATTTTCTTTTTTAAAGATGCTTAAGCAGGGGGCCAGTGAGATAGCTCAGTGGTCTAAAGCGCCTGCTTAGGCAAGCTTAGGCAACTGCAGTGACCGCGGTTCGATCCCTGGCACCACATGCTGTGCCAGCCCACCCCCAGGGCAGGCTGAGAGGGCCATAATATAAATAAAGTTTTAAAAAAGAATTTAAAAAAAATAAAGATGTTTAAACACAGTGGCACACACCTATAATCCTAGCACTCGGGCAGCAGAGGTAGGAGGACTGCTGCAAGTTCAAGGCCAGCTTAAACTACAAGTGAGACCCCCATATTATAAAACAAAAAGGAGCTTAACATCTAAAATAATGTTTAACATTATTTAAAATAAAAAAAAAAGGGGGCTGGGGAGATAGCTCCGAGGCACAAGTGCCTGCTGGGCAAGTGCAAGGTCGTGAGTTCGAACCCTGGTCCCACAAAAAAAAATAAATAAATAAAATTAAAAAAAAGACTTGGGCATAAGCAAAGAAAAACTTGTGTGCCTGCCTCTATTCCTTCTTGGTGTTACACATTCTTTGTATCTTTTTTTAACATCTAGAAAAAAATATGTTGCCGGGCGTGGTGGCTCATGCCTGTAATCCCAGCACTCGGGAGGCTGAGGCAGGAGGATCGGTGTGAGTTCAAGACCAGCCTGGGCTACAAAAGTGAGCTCAAGGCCAGCCTGAACTGCATAGCGAGACCCTGTCTCAAAAAGACAAAAAAAAAAAGAAAAAAATACGTTTGTTCCTATCAATGACTGTGTACAGCCCTTCCAGCAAAAAGTAGAAATTCAACAGATAGACATTCTGTCTAGCAATAAATTAGTAAATTCTCTCTTTTTTTTTTTTTTTTTTTTTTTGG
>PVJA010023779.1:0-32557 GCA_004027025.1 Myocastor coypus | reverse complement strand
TCTCTCTCTCTTTCTCTCTCTCTCTCTCTCTCTCTCTTTCTTTCTTTCTTTCGGTATGGGTTATCAATATCAAACTTAGGACTTTGCACTTGCCAGGCAGGCACTTGTGCCACTGAGCTATGTCTCCTACCCTCTGTCTCTGTCTGTCTTGTCTTGTCTTTTCTTTTCTTTTCATGCAGTGGAATTGCTGTTTTGGCAGAGGATGGATTTTCCAAGTGTGAATTTACAAACATGATCTCAGTGACCTGTCACAGTGATAATGTTAATGGGGAGTTCCTTTAGAAATGGCTCATCAGTTGTATTCCAGGTCATTTTTGCCTCAAAGAATTGAAAGAAACAAACCAAGAAATGAGCCAAAAGTTTATTTGAAAAGTGATGGGTAAAGGGAGAGGGAAAAACTGGCTCTGTAGAGTGACTTTGGGCTGAACAAAAGAGGAAAAAGGGCAAATATGAAATTACATCCTGGTTTAGGGAACACAGACTGGGCAACCCTGAAGAGTCACAAAAGCAGGCTCTGGTGGCTTCTGAGTCACGTGTGGGGAGGGAGGTGCAGGGGTTGCTGGGAATTATTTAGCGCGGTGGAGGGATCCGAGGTTGCCCTGTATCCCCAGCCAGCTTTGCCACACCCGCCCTCCCATCTCAATTCATCTCTGTCCCTGGGTTACTAAGTCCTTACTGGTATGATTAGAAGTCCAAAAGCAAGGAAGGCAGCACCATTTCATATTGTGCTATATAACATAATGCAAAATGGATTTAACTATGGGTAATGCCACAGTCACTCTTCTAAGTGCTTGTTTCCTTTGACTCATCCATGAGGGGTCACTGGCAAGCTGAATAAAACAAAGGAATCACACACACACACACACACACACACACACACACACACACACACAGCACAGTAGTATCATTGTCAGAGTTCTGTAAAACACCAATAATTCTTGGGCTGAAGAGATAGCTTAGCAGCACAAGCTCCAGCCTGGCAAGCGTGAGGTCCTGAGTTGGACTCTCAGTACCAAAAATGAAAACAAAGGAATCACATGCAGATGTCTAAGGTTTTCTCACATTCCTTTAAGATTCATACAGGAAAATAAACTGTGGTTTACTCTCTGAGCCCTAGAATGAGTGTATGAAAAAGCCATCTGAGTTTCTAACAGATGGAAACACAAGAAAATTATTTTCTTTACAAGTAAAAAAGTTCATACATGTTGCTTTTAAAGTTAACCACATTTGCTTGTTTAATGGCCATCATTGAAGAAGTCTTGTTTCCTTTTAAACTAATTTTCCAATTTTTTTCCTCAACAGAGCTGAATTATCATATTTAGTCCTTAACCTGATTAAAGATTTAAGCCTTACACTCTAGAAGTGATAGACTTGCATCTGTGGTTCTGTCTCTGTTCGCACACTCAGGATGAAGTGCTATCACACTTTTAGCTTTGGACTGCATGTTAAAAGCACATTAAAACATATTAAAGAATGTCGACACAATTCTTTGTGTTGTCTGTTTAACTTAGCAGTACTCATGCAAATACATAGAATTGGTTGTTTAGATTTGAGATATTACAATAAAACTTGGTTACATTATTATGTTGTTAGTATTAAATGTTTACCGTTAAAAATAGTTACTTTGGTAAACTCCAGCAAATTTATATATATATATATATTTTTGTGTGTGTGTGTATGTATATAGGTTCTTCACTAACGAAGATTGACTTCAGGTAGTTTTGATATTTGAATCTCCTAAATTTCTAGCTGCAGGTCTTTGCTTTATTCTCTGTAAAACCAAGAATCCTTTCTTCACTTACTGCTTTGCCTTTTTGTGTAGCGTTTCTTCTTAGATTCAGTACAAATAAGGGAAGAAGAGCACATTTGTCCATTAGTGGGAGAAAGGACCACATGAGAGGCCTTTGACCTCTGTTCTACATGCAGCTTGCCTGCATGCCTGAGAGGATGTGGTAGTATGTCGTAGATGCCAATTCAAATGTCTGAGGTCTTTATAAACTTTTCTGGTTGGGCCTGGTGCAGCTTTTTATCTTCTGCAACAGGTTTAGAAAGCAGGCTCTCTCAGCCATTCCTACTGAGATACCACTGTGCCTGGGAATGCTGGTGGGAGTGGGAGGAAGAGCAGGGATGGGAGGAGATGGCAGGAGTGGGAATTCCTGGGGAGGGTGGGAATGTGCCTGCTACAGTGGAGATTTCTGGCAAGTCTTGGCATTGGATAGGAAAGCAGGGACCTATCTCAAGGTCAGCCAGATGTGGCTTCTCAGTTTCATATGATATTTGGAAATTCTTTGGACTTGTTAAGACTGTATAGATTGTCTGTGCTTGATGAAGTACTTAAAGTCAGAGTTTAATATTTGTGTCCTACAGTTAAGAGACTTGAAATCCAGAGAGGTTAAGTTATATTATTAGGGCAACACAGCTATTACATATCCAAGTAAAGTTTGAATCCTAGTTTTTTTTTTTTTCCTTAAATACCTGGTCTTAAAAGTTCCTGTTATATTCTGGTATAGAAAATAAAATAAGGGCTGGGAGATAGCTCAGTAGAATAAGCACTTGCCTGGCAAGCACAAGGTCCTGAGTTCTATCCTTGGTACCAAAAAGAATAGAACAGAACAGTGTGCTTTGGATTTTTTTTTTTTTTTTTTAGATAAGGTCTCACTGTACAGTTCAAGCTGGTCTTGCATTCAGTATGAAGCCTAGGCTTGTCTTGAACCCACATCACTGTTTCTGTCTCAGTCTCCTGAGTGCTGAGATTACAGCTATGTATCACTATCCTGGCTGATTAAAAAATTATATTAGATGTTTGCAGTGCATAATGATTGTATTCATGAGTTGGTACCTCTTCATAATCTTAATTATCTTTACATCCCCTATTTGTTTCTAGATAAGAATAATGTAAAAGAAAATGTTAATATCATGTATTCTCTTTTTTCTTTTATTTAGTACAGGGTCTACAGCAGTGGTTCTCAATCTTTTTAATGCCATGACTTCGCAGTATAGTTCCTCATGTTGCAGTGACCCCAAACCAAAAAATAATTTTGGCGGCTACTTCAAAACTGTGATTTTGCTATAGTTATGATTTGGAATGTAAATACCTGATATGCATTATGTATTCTCATTGCTACAAGTCAAACATAATTTAAACATAGTCATTAATCACAAAAACTATTTAATTATATGTTGAGAAATATTTATTACTCATTCCAATAAATAACATTTTGCCATGGCATAGCATGGGTTTAAATAAGTATTTTCCGATGGCTTTAGGTGACCCCTGTGTTTTGGTCATTCAACCCCTACTGGGGTTGCGACCCACAGGTTGAGAACCACTGGTCTACAGGGTCTCACTACACAGATCAGACTCAGTGATCCTCCTGTTTTGGCCTCCCAAGCTGTGGCATTATAGGTGCATGACATCATGACGTCTTTGTCTCATTTCAGTGTGCCCTGGGGGTGGGGGCCACATAGCACAGGGATCCATAGAATGGATCCACAGAATGTCTCGTATTTTCATTTACGTTTTCTTTTACTTCTGTTGTCCTTTTTTGGTAATGCAGAGATGGAACCCAGGGCCCTCACACCAAGTGATATCCTCAACCCTCTTTATTTTGAGACAGGGTCTCACTAAACTGCCTAGGGTGGAGTTAGGCTTTCTTCCTGCCTCAACCTCAGGTGAGAGTGCAAGGGTACATTACCACATCCTGTTCACTTTTTCTTCCAGACCCTCACAAGGCTGGCAGACAGTTGTCCTTAGCTGAGGAAACAGACCCAGGGAGGTTGAGTCCTTCAACCGTTGAGAGCCTATTTAACTCACTCTTTCACTGTTTGTATGACACTAAGAAGATGCAAATTGAGAAATTGTCAAAGTGAATTTTGCATATGCTAGATAACCACTTTTTTATAATTTTATTTTTTAGACAAGGTCTCACTATGCATTTGAGCTGGCCTTGTGCTCACTTTTGTAGCTCCAAGGCTGGCCTCAAATTTATAGACATCTTCTTCATCTCAACCTCCTGAGTGCTGGGATTATAGGTGTGCACCACAATGCTCACTTTTTTTTTGTTGTTGTTGTTTTGTTTTGTTTTTTCTTTTTGAGACAGGGTCTCCCTATGTAGTTCAGGCTGGTCTTGAGCTCACTTTTGTAGTCCAGGATGGTCTTAAACTCATGTCGATCCTCCTGCCTCAGCCTCCCAAGTGCTGGGATTATAGACGTGTACTACCATGCCTGGCTACAATGTGCAGTTTAAGCACATTATTTAAAGAAAGTCTGGGGTGATGTGTATTGTACACTGGTAGACTTTTGCAAGTTTTCTTAAAGTTTGCAGCCCTTCCTCTCATTCACTTGCAAGGTAGACTGAAGGGCTTGTTTTGCAAGTGAATTTTGAGCAAATGTGTTTTTTCTAATGAACATCTGAGCAAACCCATTTTGCCTGTATTAGAAATGTCCTAGTTAAGCCGGGCGTGGTGGTGCACGCCTGTAATCCCAGCACTCGGGAGGCTGAGGCAGGAGGATTGTGTGAGTTCGAGACCAGTCTTGGCTACAAAAGTGAGCTCAAGGCCAACCTGAACCGCATAGCGAGACCCTGTCTCAAAAAGCCAAAAAAAAAAAAGAAATGTCCTAGTTAAGAGAAAAAAATTCATCACTTTAGCTTACTTTAGAGGTTTTGTTTTTCCTCGATGCTAACTATTTGAATTTTATGACCTTGGTGTTAGTAATCACTAGGATAACCACCACTGTTCCACAGATGAGGAAGGTAGGTATAGAGTTAATGAGCCAAAGATCACAAGGTAAGTTGCCAAGGTAGGATTTAGACTTCATCTCTCTTATTTTAATATTAATTCTTTGCAACTTTAAGTATTATATAAAGAGCAATCAACAATGATTAAACAGACTGCTTGAAAAGGTATTCCTGTATTATACATGCAACAATTACTAGTAATCTTCTAAGAGATTGTTAATCTTTTAATACTTTTAATAATTTAAAATCTCATAAAACCATTCTACTGGATCTGAGATGGTGGCAATGAACAGTATTTTTCATTAGAAGTGACTGATGGGAGCTTAGAAGGTGGTACATGCTTGTCATCTCACAGCTCCAGGAGGCCAAGGCAAGAAGATCACGTAGTCAAGCCCAACCTAAGCAACACAGACCTTGTGAGATCGAATCTCAAAATAAAGAAGGGTCGAAGGCCGGGTGTGGTGGCTCATGCCTGTAATCCCAGCACTTGGGAGGCTGAGGCAGGAGGATCACTGCGAGTTCGAGACCAGCCTGGGCTACAAAAGTGAGCTCAAAGCCAGCCTGAACTGTGCAGTGAGACCCTGTCTCAAAAAGCAAAAAAAAAAAAAAAAAAAAAGAAGGGTCGGGATGAAACTAAATATCAAGGCCCAGGTTCAATCCTCAATATAAAAGGAGGAAAAAGAAATGAGCTATGGTAACAGTTGGCCTCCAATCCCATTCATTTATCTAGCCCTATGCCGTGTTTTAGAATATAACTTTTGTAAAGATATGACATCCCCCCCCTATTAGGCTGAGGTGGTGATTGAGACTGGGTGGGTGTGCGGGTGGTAAGCACACTTGTAATCCTTGCTCTTGGGAGGCTGAAAACAGAATCACTATGTAGTGAGACCCTGTACCAAATGCATGAAAAAAAACACATGACATGTTTATTTTTAAAATTAAATTTATTGATGCAATTTGCATGTGCACAAGGATCAGATTCATTGTAGGAAATTTGTACCCATACATGACAGGTCTTGATATCTCTTTTCCCCTATTCTTTTCCCTGCCAGATTCGCTTCCTCTCCCTATTTATAAAACTTTGTTTCCATTTTATCCTTCTTTTCTGGAAATGCTTTTTTTTTTTTTTTCTTCACATAGGAAGACCCCTTTATTAAAGTAGCTGTCCTGGACCCATGCCACCCCCAGAAGCCCACTGTCCTTGACACCTCCAGCCGCACAGGTGTCTGTCTGTCCATGGATCCTGCATGGTGGACATTGTCTGCAGGTGGAAATGCTTATTTTTAAAGATAGGATTGTAACATTTTATTTGTATTGGGCAATATTTTAGGGTTTTCTTTGAGATGGAGTTTCTTAATGTAGTTCAGGCTGGCCTTGAACTTGCAAGGCCTCTTGCCTCAGCCTCTTGAGTACTGGGATTACAAGCATGTACTTCCACTCCCTGCTTGGGCAGTATTTTGAAACTTTAATTTCATGATGATTGATAAACATAGGAAGAGGGACTTGGAGGGAGGGAATTTAGGGCTTTGTACAAAAAGTTAAAAAAAACTTTATTATAAAGTCTCAATGTCTTTTAGCTCTCTTTTATTTCATGACCCCCATGTAACTTTTTAGCTTTTTACTTGTCTCTGAGATCCAGATGTGGGTTCTTTAAAGACTTCTTCTGATTGTAACCTGTATATAATACCTCTGGGTCATCAGCATGATAGAAGCAAAAAAGCTTTGGGATCAGGAATCGGGACATTTGATTTTGCCTATGTTTCTATCTAGACTTGTACTTCATCTATGAAGTAAATAATATACACTAAAATGATTTTAAATTTGCACAACTACTACTTTATAAAAAAACAATTAAAAAGTAATAAGGACTGACAAATACAGAACTAAAGTGCCTGCAAGCAGGCTCAAGGGATGGGGTCTGGGTGTCAGCCCCACCCCACCCCTAGGGCACGTTGAGCAGCAATTGAGACTGGGTGTGATGGCATGCACCTGTAAGAGTCTTCCAGCTCTTGGGAGACTGTAAATAGGCAGATCACTGCAAGTCCAATGTAGTAGTGAGAACCTGAACGCTCTGTAGACCCTTCCCTAAAATACAAAAAAAAAAAAAAAAATTTAAAATATAGTGCATAAAGAGTATGAATTGCTCTTTGAAATACTGTTGTAGTTAAATATATGTACAAAATAGTTTCACCAGGCACAGACCTGTAATTCTAGCACTCAGGAGGATGAGGCAGGAGGGTAGCTGTGAACTTGAGGCTAACCTGGGCTACTGTGAGAGACCCTGTCTCAAAAGATACTGAGTTGCAGTGTTAAGTGTATTTTTCACAATGAGTTTGGTTTTCTGTTCCACAATTTAGTGACTTTTGTTGGATTGCATGCTTTTGTGGGTTAGGTGCTTAGGCATGGCTGGGGTTTTATGCTTCTGTTGTGAGGAGTGCTGAGAAGTATTCCTTGGAGGCAGTGGGTTGACTGCAGGCTGGCCTGGAGGGCCCAGTTGTCATTAGCTGGTGCCTTGGCAAGGGCAACTGCTGGCTTGGTGCAGGCTTCAGAGGTCCCTCTGCCTCTCAGATCCTGGAATCCATTCTTTCTGGTCTTTTGAGCCTTGTACAAGGACTGTTTCTGTGACAGCTGGAGGTCCCTAGAGACCAAGGCAGAGCTGGCACTCAAAAAGGCTGGGCTGATTGAAATTTAGCACACTGTGGTCAGGAGTCCCAAGCTGGCCCAGAATTAGTGGGAGAGGAGAAAGACTTTGTGATTGATGAATCAGGGCCTCTGTATTGAGCTATTATATGCATGCAGCCTTTCCTCCTCCTCCTCCTCCTCCTCCTTCCTCTTCCTCTTCTTCTGTATTGACCTATTATATGCAGGTCTTCTTCCTCTTCTTCTTCTTCTTCTTCCCCTTCTTCTCCTTCCTTCCTTCTTTTCTTTTTTTATTTGAATTTTGAGGCAAAATCTTGCTTAGTTGCCCAGTGTGGTATTGATCTTGTGATACTGTTGCTTCAGGTTTTTAAGAAACCAGGTGCACAGGCATGTGCTGCCCTAGCTGGCTGAAGTGATAGCTGTTTTTAATTTGCCACAATTATGGTTAAATATTTTGAAAAGTATGACTGAATTATATAGCCACATTTTAAATTGTTACTTCCTTTTGAAAGATGATCATAAAGGTCAGGTGTGGTAGCTAGTGCACACCTGTGATTTCAGCTTGGGAGGCTGGGGCAGGAGGATCGCTGTGAGTTTGAGACCAACTTAGGCTACAAAGTGAGCTCAAGACCAGCCTGAGCTGCAGAGTGAGACCCTGTCTCAAAAAAAAAAAAAAAAAAAAGATGATGATTGTTACTATTTTTCTTTTTCTTTTTTTTTTTTTTGTCTTTTTGAGACAGGGTCTCGCTATGCAGTTGAGGCTGGTCCTGAGCTCACTTTTGTAGCCCAGGCTGGTCTCGAACTCGCACCGATCCTCCTGCCTCAGCCTCCCGAGTGCTGGGATTACAGGCGTGAGCCACCACGCCCAGCCAATGATTGTTACTATTTTTCATGTGCGCTGCAGGGCATAGAACCCAGAGCTCTACATGGGCTACACAGGTGTTCACTGTGGGTACACCTCCATGCCTCAGGATGATTACTATTTATTTATTTTTGTGCTGGGATCATAGGTATGTGCCACTATATCTGGCAGGGTGATTACTTTTATACTGCTTCTTACTTTCCTCAGTGGGAACTGGATCAAGTTTTGATTTAAATATATTACTTTTCTATGAAATAGTGAATGGGCTGTGTTTTTGAAGAAATAGTTTAAAGTTTAAATTCTATGATGTGTTAAGTTTGCTGTCTGCCACTACCTAAAGTTTTATTTGGCCTGTGATAGCAGCTGCCTTCTTACAATATCTGAAGATGACATTTGCATGTAATTATACTCCTTCACGCCACAAACAGACAATATGAGGTGGTGGTGGTTTTGTTGAAAATTGAGAAGTCTGCACCTGTACTCCCTCTCTTCCAAATCCCTTCTTCAAAAACACCAAATAGAGAATATGTTTAGATAATAGTTCAGTCATTTAGAAAAGAAGCAGGTAGAAGTGACTTTTTAAAAAATTTTTTTAAAGAATGTTTCAGTTAAAATTGCACATTCTGGCCAGAGTTAATATAATCCCACCATTCTGGGAGCCTGACACAGGAGGATCACAAATTCAAGGGCAGGCCAAATAGCTCAGTGGATTAAATCACGCATAAGCAGGTGCAGGCGCTGGGGGTTTGATCCCCGGGCCTGCTGTGCTGGCCTCACCCCCAGGACGTGCTGAGAAGGCAGTTGAGACTGGGCGTGGTAGCACAGCCCTATAATCCCAGCTCATGGGAGGCTGGAAACAGGTGAATCCACTATGAATCCAATTTAGTAGTGAGACTCTGAACACCCAGTAGACCCTTCCCTAAAATACAAAACAAAACAAATTCAGCTGGCCAGTCTCTGGGCAACTCTATGACTTATTGGGAACCTTTTCTTTATTTTTTTTAAAGAGGGCTTGGTATGTAGTTTAGTGCAGAAGGACTGGACCTAATTGTGGGTGGCATGAATAGCCCCCCTCCATCCCTGCAAATTGTGAGAACACAGTATTTGTTGTTCTTATGTATAGAGAGCAGAAGACATTAGGAATTAAACGATACCCCCTGAGCCCTCTCTTAAATGGTGCACCTTGTGTGAACTTTTGTGTTTTTTACCTTTCTTTGTACTTGGAATCAAACTTGGGACCTTGCACTTGCTAGGCAGGTGTTTATGCCACTGAGCTATTTCCTAGGTCCTGTTTTCTTTCTACTCATTGCAAACAGTCTTGGTATGGGCTGGGAGTGGTGGTGCCGACCTCTAATCCTAGTACTTGACTTTAAGGCCAGTCTAGGCTACATAGTGAGACACTGACCTAAAAAAAAAAAAAAAAAAAAAAAAAAAAAAAAAAAAAAAAAAAAAAAAAAAAAAAAAAAAAAAAAAAAAAAAAAAAAAAAAAAAAAAAAAAAAAAAAAAAAAAAAAAAAAAAAAAAAAAAAAAAAATCTTGGTGTGAAATAGCTACTAATTTTACTTAAATCTAAATTTCTTTTGGGGGCCATGGTGGAGTATGCCTGTAATCCCAGAACTAAGGGAGGAGTCTTAGGCAAAAAGACATGAGCTCAGGTCCAACCTGGGCTACATAATGAATTCACAGCAAGGCATCAGTCTCTGGAAGAAATTATAGTACATGAAACTTGGACATTTATCAATTCTGTCATGTCAGAGTATCTTGGCTTTATTCTGTTACTGCTGCATTGGGCAGTTGTAGAGGACATGGATTTCTGTTCTGTAAGGTGTGCTGCGGGGCAGGTTAGTGTAACTCTATAAAGTATATCCTGGCAGAGTTGCTGTAGATTCAGGTTGGATAGTATTTGTGAACAGCATGGGTAGCTAGGATGGTGGTACACACCCATAACCCCAGCCCTCTGGGAGGCTGTGGCAGGAGGATCACAAGTCTCATGGCTTAGAGAGATTCTGTTTCAGAAACCACAGAAACAAAACCAGATGATGTAGCTCTGTCCAGAGGGCCTGAGTTTGGTCCCCAGAACTGGCAAAAAGGTGAATACTGTGTCATCTGGCTCAGGCTAAGCTTTCCGAGTTTTATCTATTCTGTTTATATACATACTCCTGGCTACAACCAATGCCAAGGTGGAACGCTCCCTTCTTAGGATATTGTGCATGTGAAACTACATATAAAATTTTTGACATTTCTTTTTAGTCTATGAATAGAAAAACAGTGGGTACTGCTCAGTAAGATCAATCAGAAAGAAAAAACTCTGTCTTAAATTTGAATTTTTTTTTTTTTTTTTTTTTTTTTTGGTCTTTTTGAGACAGTGTCTTGTTATGCAGTTCAGGCTGGACTTGAGCTCACTTTTGTAGCCCAGGCTGGTCTCGAACTCGCACTGATCCTCCTGCCTCAGCCTCCCGAGTGCTGGGATTACAGGCATGCGCCACCACGCCTAGCATTAAATTTGAATTTTCATTCCTGATCTTTCCCAGAACTATTCTTCTAAGCTGCTTCTGTCTTTTTTGTGTATCTCAGTAAATAGCAACTTCCTTCATCCACTCTCTCCAGTTCCACATGGGGAAGTTGCTCTTGATCCTTTGCTTTTCCTTAGTGCCCCACTTGCATGCTGCTAAGAGCTCCTAGCAGTCAACCTCCCAAATGTCTCCTGGACCATCTACCACTGTGTTTGTGGTTCAAGCTACTGTGATCTGCTACTTAGATTGCTGCAATAGGTTTCTAAATTGGTCTTTCTGCTTTCATGCTCTTCTGTTTATTCTCCACATGATAGCCAGACTGATCTTTTAAATAAAATATGTCAGTCCGCTGTTTAAAACTTGATTACAGTGGCTTCCTGTTATGCTCCTAACAAAATCAGAACTTCCGAGGATCATGAAGTCTGATACAGTGCTTCTTATACTGGCCATATACTGCTCTTTCTCCTGCCCCTCCCTTTTTCTGCAGTGCAGAACCAGGTCAGTTGGGTTCTCATTTTAGGGCTGCTCTGTCTGAAACACTTCTTGGCTATTCTTGGTGAAGAGAACTTCCCGGACAACCCGATGTAAGACAGGGCTTCTCCGCGCTCATCTGCTGCTTTTAATTTTCTGTGTTGCACGAGTGTCTGGATGACTCCCAAAGCCTTATGTGGTCATAGAGGGGACTTTTTCAGAGGTGGCTGGATTTAGAGTATGTAACACTGGGATGGATTCATGATGCAGTACTAGGATTAAGGGCCCAAGGACTAAGGGTGTGACTGCTACCTGCCCTAAGTAGCCAGGGCAAGATAAAGGAGGCAGGAAGACTGTTAGTCCTTTGCTTGTCTCCTTGGCTTCTGCCTCTTGTGAACTTTTTGTTCTCTGTTGTTGCCTGTCTGCCATGCCATCTTGTTTTGGAGCCAGCTGATTGTGGACTGAAAACATCTATAAACTGAGCTAAATAAACCTTTCCTCTATTAACTTTTTTTAAAAAAATGTTATAAGCAGAATATATTTATTGGGGGAAAGAAAGCTCCTATTGGAGAGAGGGACAGGAGGGGTGCCCAAGTGGGTTGTCCCCTCTTCTCTTAACTTTGGGTTTTAACTATTTTAAGCTGAAAAGAACAGATACTACACTTGATCTTAGCCAAAAGGCTGAGAAGCGATTGGGTTTAAACTACTTTGTCTCAGCAACAAGAGAACAGTAACTAAGACAGAATGTATTAGAGCAGCGGGATCATTGCTGTGACTGTATCTGACCATGTGGTTTAGCAGCCTTTGGAGCTGGCTTGTGGGAACCGGAAGAGTTAGGATAGATTTAGAGATGCCAGCTGAAAATGTACAGCTGGAACACCCCAGGGTATGCTTGATGGGAGATTCTGGTTAGAGATCAGAAGAGGGATAGAGATGCTGCTGGTAAAGAACAGACTGAGAAGAGGGATAGAGATGCTGCTGGGAAGAAGGACTTTGTTGGCTGTTGGACTTGAGGTGATTTCTGTTATGCGTTGGCAGAAAGTTTGTCTGCATTTTGAAGTGTTTTGAGTTGGGCCATAAAGGCAGCTATAGTAAAGTTGTGGGCTCCTGGAACTTTACAGGAGAATTTGGTTACTGAAAACACCATCAAGGAAAAGCCAAGTTTGTTTGTTTGGTTTATTTGGCACAATACTATACAGCTTGGTCTCATAGTAATCCTCCTGTCTCAGCTTCCCCTTCCCCAGTGCTGAGATTACTGGCATGCACTACCAAGTCTGGGTCCTTGTGCTTCTCAGGCAGGTGCTTAGACCACCAAGCTATCTTCCTAACTCTTTGGTCTTCTTGAGACAGGGTCTTGCTCTGTAGTTCAGTCTTGCCTTGAGCTCACTTTGTAGCCCAGCTCTAACTTGCAGTGATCCTCTTGCCTCAGCTTGCTTTCTCTCTCTCTCTCTCTCTCTCTCTGTCTCTCTCTCTCTCTCTCTCTGTTTTCTTGTTTCAGAACTTTTGTTTATTCACTCATTTTTATGGCTGGCTCAGCCCACCCCGAGGGCAGGGCTGGCGAAGCATGTGGTGCCGGGGATCGAGCCGTTGTTACTGAAGCTGCCCAAGCTTTCCCAAGCAGGCGCTTTAGACCACTGAGCCATTCCGCCGAGCCCTTGCCTCAGCCTTCTGAATGATAGAATTACAGGTGTGTGCCATCATCTTGCCTGGCTTAGAAGTTTTTTTTTTTTTCCTTCACTTATTTATTTATTTATTATGGCCCGTTCAGTCTGCCCTGGGAGTGAGGCTGGTGTAGCATGTGGTGTCAGGGATTGAACTTTGGTCCCTGCGGTTTCCTAAGCTTTCCTAAGCAGGTGCTTTAGACCACTGAACCATCTCACCAGCCCTAAATTTCACATATTTAAGACATTAAAAAAAAATAACAGGAAGGCATGAGACCATTAGAAGAAGCAACAGAACTTTACCTTTAGCAGCCTCAAAAATGCAAAAGTAAAAGACTTTGCGTTGAGAAGAATTCTAGAACACTATGTTCCAAAATGGTGATGGCCTAGGAAAATTGTTCCTCCCTATAGCCAGCTGAAGAAAGGATTTAAGGATTTAGTGCACAGGCACTTCCTATAGTAGAGAGAGAGGGAGGGAAGGAGGGAGAGAGACAGAGAGAGAGAGAGACAGAGAAAGAAGAAGGAGGGGGAGGGGAGGAGAGGGAGGGGAGGGAGGAGGAAGAGGGAGGGGAGAGGGGGCAGGGGGAGAGAGGAGAGCGGAGAGCGCTACTGAAGAGTTTGGGGTCAGGAAGGCTTCTACGCAGATTCCAGATTTCAAAAGAACGCCTGGGAGGCCAGGCAGTGTGCCACAATTTGTGAAGCTGTGAGTGTGAAGCCAATGATACAATGGAGATCCTAAAAAGTTTGGAGCCAGCTGAGCATGGTGGCTCATGCCTGAAATCCCAGCACTTGGGAGGTGAGGCAGGAGGATTGTTGTGAGTTCAAAATCAGCCTTAGTTACAAAAATGAACTCAAGGCCAGCCTGAAATGCATATCAATACCATGTCACATAAAGACAATAAAAGAACCAAAGTAAAACAAAAGTTTGAAGAAACCAGGTTTGTGGATTGCCTGAGAAAACTAAGGTGAGAGCAGAGCCCACCTCAGAGAGAAGCCATGGGAGCTCCAACCACTGCTATAGGGGTGGAGCCACCCAAGCCCTTTGGAGCGCACAACTTGCCACTGATGTATTTTGGTCTTGCTTTGTTCTCATTCTTTGGTATCCCACTGTTCATAAGTTCTGGGATTGAAAGGTCTATCTTGTACCACTGAATGTAAGAAGTGTTTAAGCTTCTTTTCATTTGTACAGGGGTTCACCTCTAAGGTGAACGTTAAATCTCAAAAGAAACTTTGGACTTTTCAGCAATGTTGAAACTACCTTGGCAATTCTTGGAGACAGAATAAGTGCCGTTTTTTAAAGTAATAAGTTTATCGATACATTTTAGGTATGGACTAAATACCTTCTGCCTAAAGGGATATGCATGAATCTTTGGGGTCCAGGGGCAGAATGTTGTGCCTTGTGTTTAGAAGTTCACCCAAAAGCTCGTGTGGTCATAAGTGAGGCTTTTTTTTAAAATTATTTTTTTAATTTTTAATTTTTTTCTTTTTTTTGTTTCAGAACTTTTATTTGTTTATTTGTATGGCTGGCCTAGCCTGCCCGGAGGGCAGAGCTGGCGCAGCATGTGGTGACGGGGATCGAACCGCGGTCCTTGTAGCTGCCTAAGTTTTCCTAAGCTTTAGACCACTGAGCCATCCTGCGGGGCCCCCATAACTGAGGCTTTTTAAGAGGTGGCTGGATATAGTGTGTGATGCTGGAGCTGATTCATGATCAGCGCTGGCTGGGCACTCTCTGTCCTAAGTAGCTTGGATAAATGTCAGGAAGATGCTATTATGGTCCCTTGCTTGTTTGGCTACCTTCTGCCCGCCGTGAACCATTTCTCCTCTGTGACTCCTGTCTGCCGTCTGCCACCCTGCCTAGGAGCCAACTCATTATGGACTGAAACCTCTACAAACTGAGCTCATAAACCTTTTCTCCAAAAAGTAACAAAGATGGCAGGTTTCAACACTTGATATTCTTTTTTTTCTTGTTTCAGAACTTTTGTTAGCTTGTTTATTTTTATGGCCAGCTCAGCCTGCCCTGAGGGCAGGGCTGGTGCAGCATGTGGTGCAGGGGATTGAACCACGGTCCCTGCAGCCGCCTAAACTTTCCTAAGCAGGCGCTTTAGACCACTGAGCCATCCTGCTGGGCCCCAACACTTGATATTCTTGTCACTTGATTATTTATTTGCCTGTATCCCTTTAGTGCGTAAGTTTTTCAGGGGCAGCACATGTTACTGATCTTTGTTGAATCTCTAATGCCTAGTTAGAAGATGCTCAATAAATATTTGATGGATGGATGGATGATTCCTAAAAGCTTATTTCTAAAGTATCATAGACTAGGTTTAGGGCAAAATGATAAAAAATAAGGAAAAGTTTTACAACTAATGTATTACATAGGGTTTCATCAATCCTTTGGGAATAGCTACCTTTTTGTTGGTTATGTTCTTGTATAAAAATGTCCTTTCCATTATGAAGTAAGTGTGCTATTAAATTGTATAGTTAAAAAATGTTTCTTTGCAGCATGTATAACTGGGAAGCACCGCTGTCTTACACCTTTAAATCAGAGCCTTTCTTTGAGCTTCAGAAGTTTGTAATTGCTGGAAATAATGAAGCACTTGTGTGGGTGTGCCAGAGAGGGAGTTGTGCTAAAAATTCTCACTAAATAAAGTTAAATCAGCCAAATGTTATTTTATTCTTCAGTTTCTCCATGGAAATTTTCAAGTTTCATTTAAAGACTTTTGTGTTGGAAGACATGGTATTAAAATATGACAGAGGACTATGCAGGTAGCAAATGGAAACAGTGAACCTCTTTATGTCTTTTGGGGAAGAGTTAATACATTTAGCAGTGTTTGTTTCCGTAACCCTGTTCATAATTAAAACCAATTGAAACTGATCAGTTCTTTAAATTTTTTGTTTTTCTTTTTGTACTGAGACATAGGAGAGCTTTGCTTTTGTTATCTAATAACAGAAATGGACGTGCAATGTCATCCAGGAAAAACTCCTGTGTATTTCAAATAGGGAAACTGATGATAAAGAAGTACTAAAGTTATTGGTAAGTGCAGATTAGGATTCCCATCGTCACATTCTTAGGCTCCTTAGCTTTACAGGATGACAATGCTTATTTTAGGGAGACAGAAATTTTAAGAAGTTTTTCTTCTTGGAATATTACATAGTTGGCTTTAAAAATATTACTTTATTAATATTAAATGAGGGGATGTATTTTTATGTAGCTTGCAAAGAAAACATTCTACATTTGTGTAATGACAGCTGGGCTCTTAGGCAAAGCTCTAAAGTGGTAATATACACTTTTAATTTTTGTAAAGTTATGATTTAAAATTAACTAAATTAATCATAAGAATGTTTATTTTTGTTTTTTCTGTCTTTAGGAATCTTCATTCTGTAGAAGTGTTAGCATATGCCCATAATCCAAGCATTCTGGAAGGTGAGGCAGAAAAGTTGCAAGTTTGAGCCCAGGCTGGGTGATTTAGGGAGACCCTGTCTTGAGGTAAAAATATCCTAGGGATGTCTAGGTCCTAGGTTCAATCAATCCCCAGTCCCCCCCCCCCCAAAAAAAAAGCCCAAAAAACTGTACATGTGAAAATTGAAACATATAAAATAAGTGCAGTTCTAAAAATGTTTTGTTTGTTTCTTTGTTTGCTTTTGAGTCAGGGTCTTGCTATGTAGTTCCGGCTGGTCTTGAACTAACTGTGGAGCCCAGGCTGGCTCCAGCTCATAGTAATTCTTCCTTAGCCTCCTGAGTGCAAGGAGCCCAGGTGGGAATGTTTTACTTTCTAAATCATTTGAAAGAGGTAAGATCTAATATTATAAAAATTTTATTATTATAAAATGAGTATATAGGGCTGGCTGCTGGCCAGATGGCTCAGCAGACTAAAGCTCCTGCTTAGGCAGACACAGGGACCAGGGTTCTATCCCAGGTGTGCCATGTTGGCTCTGGCCCCCTTGCCCAGGGTGTGCTGAGATGGTGATTGAGACTAGGTGAGATGGTGTGTGCCCATAATCCCAGTGTGTGGGAGGCTGAAAACAAGATCATAAGTCGAATCTGTAGTGAGACAGTGTAGACCCTGTACTAAATATATAAAAATAATAATAATAAAGTGAGTGTAGGGGCTTGGGAGATAGCTCTGTGGCACAAGTGCCTGCCTGGCAAGTGCAAGGTCATGAGATCAAACCCCAGTCCCGCAAAAAAAAAGAAAAAAAAATAAAGTGAGCATATAGAGCTGGGCCTGGTGTTGCATGCCTATAATCAATCCTATTACTTTGGGACCTGAGGAAGGAGGATTGTGCAAATTTGAGGCCAGCCTGGATTAAGGAGTTTAAGGCCAGCCTGAACTAGACTTTGTCTCAAAAAACTGAAACACAAAAACAACAAAGCAAAAAAACAAAGATAGTTTCCATTTTTTTCTTCCTGATACTAGGCATTAAACCCAGGGCCTCATCCGTGCCAGGCAAGTGCTGTACCATTGAACTACATTTCCAGCCCTTTTTTGTTAGTTTGTTTGTCTAATGTATTATGAACATTTTCCTATACTTTTAATAAACATTTTATAATACCCCCATAACTGTGTTCTGTAATTTATGTAAGTATTACTTTTTTTTAGGACATGATAAATTTTTGGTATTGTTAATGCTGAAATAAATTACTAGATGTACAAATCTTTGTTCATAGTTTGTTTTTTAATGATGGTTGCCTGAAAAATGAAATTTCTGATACATAGTGACAAAAGCTTTCTAGCAATGTACTGATTTATACTCCCACTAATAATGTATGAGAGTGCTTCTTTTTTGTTTTTTTATATTACACCCTTAACAACAAACTGGTCCTGTGTAAAGAGAACATTGCTATTATTTTGGTCCCTGAAGCATCTGTTGAAAAGATTAGTAGGTTGGTTCATATTTCTGTTATGGTTTTTAGAGGAATTTAGCTATTTGGGGTTAGTTATCTGTTTTCTTTTAACCCAAGATTAGATAAGCCAATAACATACTTTTACTTTTATCCTTACCTGGTTTGAACTCACTCTATATATAGCCCAGACTGGCAATTCTTACCTCAACCTCAGAGGTGCTGGGATTATAGGTGTGGAATGCCACAACTGGCTGCTGATTAAATATTTGACTATTGCAGACCCATATCATCCCTCATGATGTAGGCTTTTATATATTTCTTCAAAATAACTAAAGATTTAAGATTAGCTATTTTGCTAGTGAAATTAGGGCTTTTATTTATTTTTATTTTTGTAATGCTGAGGATTGAATTAAGGGTATCATATAGTCTAGGCAAGCAATCTATTGCTGAGTTACACTTTTTGAATCTCAGTACAAAAAATCAAAATAATTTTTTTATAGTATGTTAAGAATGAACAATAAGCACATTCGATTTTGTAGAAAGCCAAGTTCATATTTACTTTAGTATCATGCTTCCCAGAGATGTTATTTATTTTCTTTCTGGTATAGGGGATGGAACCCATGACCTCTTCCACACTAGGCAAGTGCTATAACACTGAGTTCTCTCCCTGTCCCATAGGGTGTAAGTAATAACAATAATATTATGTGCTAGGATTCTCACTGGATTCTACTAGAGTTAATCTTCACTGTGCCCTGAAAGGCATGTCTTGGTTAAATTTAGGGACTGATAGATAAAGTACCAGCTTAAGGTCACATAGCTAATAGGAAGTGTAGCAGGAGTTCCACACCAAGGGTGTCTTGCTACCTTTACAACCTTGCAGCTCAGTTTGTCTGACAGATCATAAGGAATCTGTGAGACCTGGGAACACAAAGAAATGCAAAATCAGGGGCCCGGCGGGATGGCTCAGTGGTCTAAAGCGCCTGCTTGGGGAAACTTGGGCAGCTTCAGGGACTGCGGTTCGATCCCCGGCACCACATGCTGCGCCAGCCCTGCCCTCAAGGGTGGGCTGAGCCGGCCATAAAAAAATGAATGAATAAACAAACAAAGGTTCTGAAACAAGAAAAAAAATAATAAAAATAAAATTAAAAAAATGCAAAATCATAGAGCTACCAATACTCCTGACTCAAATCTGCATTTTAACAGGATTGCCCAAATAAATGATTTATATATTACAGTGCTTTACACCATAGGGGTTAACCTTGAAGTTTTGAAATCCTATGCATTCTTCCTGGTTTCCATCTATGTGGATTATCTATTAACATTTCCTGCAAGGGTAGGAAGGAAACTCCAATTAGTGTCTCCAGTACTTCAGATTGTTATCCAGCTGTATCTTTACTTTGGGTTCTGTTTAACTCAGAGGAACAGCTAACACAGCTTGTGCACATTTAGTCAAAGTCTCATAATATTATCCCTTAGTTGTTGCAGACTGGTCAGGTCCTCAGTCTCCCCAAAGAGTGGATGGAAAAGGCTAACTAAAAGAGACAAATGGAATGATTTCAGGGCTCCAGGAGGATCAAATGCCCTCTCACAGAATTTTAGTTTCTCTGGGAGCTAAGACCAAGATCTTCGCGTAGTTTGTATTTATTTAGTTAACAGAACAAGGGGAATACTCAGGAAGAATGGGAACTGCTGTAGGACTTCTCCAAGTAAGACATTAATTTAGGGCTCTACCCAGGAGTGAGATGCCTGAGGTGACAGTCTTTATCTAGTTGAGGTTTGAGCCAGATGGCCTTGCCTGTGGCCTCATTCTTTATGGCTTCCATGCTTCACTAGGACATTCCAGGCTTCAGTAGGGATCAGTGACTCAGAGGTTCTTTTACTATGAGTCTGTTGCCTATCTCCAGACAAGGGGCCTACACTTTGGACAGACTCAGAACTAAACATGGAAAGCCACTTGATTAATTTAAGTCTTGCCCAAGGCTGCTTCGTTAGTGGCTTCTATCACAGCTCCAGGTTTTAACAGCCTTTACTCAGGGACTTGAGCACATCAAATGTGTACTCACAGCTGCATTTTAGATGGGCATTTCCTGAGTTAATGAGAATGGGCTAAGACTAAAATTAGCATTTTCTAAAGAACCCTGAAATTTCTGGGACAGCTGATGTTTTTAGATGTCTAGCAATGAAATTCACATTTGTATAAACTGGCTTCCTTACTAATTTGAATTTGCGAGCATAATTATTTTGTCATAGTGTTACAGGGAACAAAAATGATCTTGGATGGATGAACTCCAAATGATATGGGGGAAAAAAATGATCTCCCACCCTAAAAGGTACAAGTTCATGTTCTCTAAAACTGAAGAATGAATGTTGGGAACAAATGGAGGTTATGAGCAGAATAGATTTATTGAGGAAAAAAGCTCCTGTCCAGAGGGGGGGCCTTGAGTGGGTGGTCCCTGGGAAGCTGTTTCTTCCAGGGGCTTCTGTAGAGTAAAATCATGCGGTGAGGCAGGTCTAAGGTGGTGGAGAACATGGGAGCTCACTTAGGTGTGCATGAGGTGGGACAAACCTATGGTCAACCAATGAGGTTACAAGCACCATTGCTCAGGCAAAATTAAGTCCAGGACCAAATGGAGACGTGAGTCATGTAGCAAGCTGGCATGAATAAGGAACAGGGTCTCTTCCTATTGGGGGGTTGGGTTAGGGACTCATTTGGGCTCTTTTAAGGTAATTGATACCTAGACTATCAATCGGTGATGCCCATCCCTGGGAAGTATGTAGCTGTATTTCCTATTTTATCTTGAGGTCTGGACCACACAGGAGTATCTGTCTCTTCCAAAGTTGTAAAGTCACCTTGTCTTCTATATTGTCTCCTTGAGAGCCTGGCCCTGTCTAACTGCCTATAATATTTATATCTAATTCAGCTGCCTACAACAATAGAAGAACAGACTGTTATAATTTAAGACTGTATGTAGAAGAGCACTGTCCAGTAAAATATAAAAGAAGATGCATGTAATTTTAAAATTTCTAGTGGCCAGGTGGGTGTAGTGGCACATGTCTGTAATCCCAGCACTTGGGAGGTGTAGGCAGGATTGCTGAGAGTTTGCGGCCAGTCTACTACACAGTAAAACTTTGTCTCAAAAAAAAAAAAAAAAAATTGTAGCCACATTATAAAAATTAAGTTTAACTGTATCTTAATATATTTTAGCTAGCTTAGTATATTTAAAATACTATTTTTTTCAACATCAGTGCTACACTGGCATATATGGTATGTCTTGAAAAACCTGGCATGTGTTTTACACTTACTTACCTAATTTGAATGCTAAATTTTCATTGTTTAAAATGTGAGCTTTTGGGGCTGGGGAGATAGCTCCGAGGCACAAGTGCCTGCTGGGCAAGTGCAAGGTCGTGAGTTCGAACCCTGGTCCCACAAAAAAAAAAAAAAAAAAAAAAAAAAAATAAATAAAATAAAATGTGAGCTGTGGGGGCCTGGCAGGATGGCTCAGTGGTCTAAAGTGCCAGCTTAGGAAAGCTTGGGCAGCTGCAGGGACTGAGGTTCGATCCCCGGCACCACATGCTGCACCAGCCCTGCCCTCAGGGCAGGCTGAGCTGGCCATAAAAATAAATAAACAAAAGTTAAAAAAAAATTAAATTAAAAAAATGTAAGCTGTGGCTGGGGATGTAGTCTTGTAGAAGGGCCCCTATTTAGTTTGACACTCTGTGTTAAGCCCCCAGTACAACAAACAACAAAAACTGTCCTACAACCAAAGCAATAAAATTGCACTTCAATGAAATATAGAGGAGGAAATGCGAAAATCCTTTTCCTGCCTGTCTCAAAAGGTCATGGCCAAACTCCTATGACAAAAGATGATAGATTAACAAGAGGAAAGCACAATTAATTTATTTGATCCTAGTTTTAGGTGAAATAGCCTTCAGAATGAAGATCCAAAGACTTGGGGTGGCTGTCATTTTAATGCTTAGGTTCAATTAAGTATGAGTCACACTGTACAAATAATTGGACAAAAATTATTTTTTCTTAATGTATTATAGGGTATTACTACACAGCTAGGACTCCTGTTTTCAGCCTCTCCAGTGCTGGGATTACAGGTGTGCATGACCATGCCTGATCTTGGTGGCAGGCTCAGCAAGCCTGGGGGTGAGGCCAGCAAGGCACATGCTAGGGATTGAAGCCTGTCCCTGCCACTTGCCAGGCAGGCGCTTAGTCTGTTGAGCTATCTCACTGGCCCCAGAACTATGATTTAATGCTAATAGATAGTGAGGAAACCTAGCAAGGCTTGTCTGTTCAGTCTTGTTCTTTTTGTGCAACATTCTTTCCCCTGTAGGGCAGGACTTCTTCTGAAATGGGGGTCTTCGGGTCTACTATGAGAAAAGGCAGGCCAGAGGGGGAAAACATTTGTAGTACAAGGGACTGAACTATTCACATATTCTAGGCAAGTACTCTACTGATGAGCAAATCCCCACTCTGACATCTGACATATTTATTGTGAGAAGGTTTTTTTTTTTTTTGGCTGGCTTAAGCTGTCTTGAGGGTGGGCATAGGGATCGAACTGCTGTCCCCTGTGTCTGACTGAGATTGCCCATGTAGGCACTTAAACCACTGAGCTAACCTGAAAGCCCCCTTTATTTTATTTAGAGCTAAGCTTTCTTTTTTTTTTTTTTTTGTCTTTTTGAGACAGGGTTTCACTGTACAGTTCAGGGTGGCCTTGAGCTCATTTTGGGAGCCCAGGCTGGTCTTGAACTCTCACCGATCCTCCTGCCTCAGCCTCCCAAGTGCTGGGATTACAGGCGTGCGCCACCACGCCCGGCTCAGAGCTAAGCTTTCTTTGTTAAAATTGTTTAGGCTAGCCAGGAAATTGTGATCACCTGCCTCAGCCTCTTAAGTAACTCGAATTATGGCTGTGTTTCACCACTTTGTCAGAAAAGTTCTTTATGGCCAGCTCCAAGGCTGAAAGGTGGGTGAAGATAAATGTTTTCAGGCTTTCTAATTTACTTGGTCAGGGAAAAGGTCTCTAGTTTCTAGGACCTGCTAGGGAAGGATACATTCTAGTTTTTAATGGTTTGAGCTGTTGGAGATTAAAAGTAGACACAAGCAGGACAGATGGTTGGAGAGAAGTTTTGCATCCGAGAATTTTTCTTCCGAGTACTATTTTCTGACCCCTATTAGGAAAGTCCAGTTACTTCACTTTTTTTTAGGGACCGGGGATTTAACTCAGGTCCTTGCAAGTGCTTATTCTACTGAGCCATCTCCCCAGCCCCAGTTACTTCACTTTTAGAATTTAAATATATGCTAGATTATACTTTATGTACTTAAGATCCGTCGGCCACATTTGACCATCACGTGGTGTTACAAAATAAAGGAGTAAAAGCTGTTTAGGGCATAAAGCATTTATTGATGTTTTTTGCTCTCCCGATCTTTCCACAGTTGGTACTAATTTTCCTGTCTTATCAATGGTTCACAATTTCCTTTCTTCTTCAGAGACAAGAGTCTCCCTATGTAACCCTTATTGATCCTGAGCTTGATAGTTTCCGGCCTCAACCTGGAACTACACAATCAATTTCAGAAACCTTTAGCTACACGAACAATGTTTTTCCTATTGCCTAAATGTTTTATTACTTGTGTACAAAATTTTAAGTACAGTAAGGTAACCTCAGGATTAGTATGGCAAATGACCCAGAAGGTACAAAACTTTAAATGCATACCTGAATCACCTAGAATGGTGCTTTAAAAAATAGCATGTCTGGCCTCTACCCACCTAGTACGTGGTTCACGGAAGTTGAGAACCTGGACACCTCCGTATTAAGTGCTGCTTTAAATGTCTCCGAACTTCAAGAACCTTTGGGACCTTGAGACTCAGCAAGTGACTCCCGATGTCAGCGGACTGGAATTTAACACATCCTCGTGGTGCCACGCGTTCAGTTTTCTCCGACCATTATTCCCCAGGCGGTTGCTGTGCCTCTGCAAGCGCCGGTTCACCCTGACAAGGTCTCCTTCCCTAGTGCTGTGAGAGACCTGGGCTCGCCTAGGTAGACCGCGGGCCATGTGACTGCAAAACCGGTCGCCAGCGGCGCGGCCATGTTTGAGGCGGGCACCCAACCTCGTGGCTCCGTAGCTGGGACACGCGCTAGGGACGCGGTTACCAGGACTTAAGATGGCCACCGCTGCACTCGCCAAGCCCACTAGCCAGTCCGTTAGTCGCCAGCCGGCGAGCTGGCTCAAGCCGCGCCCGCCGCCAGCCTCAGCCCGCCCGCCTAAGAAGCCCGGGACAAACTCCAGCCATCGGCCGGGGGCGGGGCGTCCGCCTCCCTCCCGCAGCCGCCAATCAGCGCGCGGGGCTGCCTCCCCGCGGCGGCCCGCGGGGGTGTGTAAGGACGCGCTCCGGCTGCGGGGTGCAGGAGCCCAGGAGCGGGAACGTGGTACCTGCTGCTGCTCGGTGGACGCAGAGCATCGGACTTGCGCGCGGCGCCCTGGGGCTGGAAGAAGTCATGACGTCCCTCAGGTAACCAGCGGGCGGAGGCTAAAGGGCTCCCGGGCAGGGCGTTAGCCCAGCGACCTCGGAGAGCCGTCACCCTTTGGGGTGTTTTACACCCTCCTTTGGCCGCCGGTCCCCTTTTGTTGGCGGTCCCCTCCGCACTTTTCATTAGGGCTTTCCTCGGAAGTTTTGGGGTCTGTGGCACTAGGCGGTGCCCTGTGTGTCGCCACTGGGTTGAGGTGACCTGCGCCCAGTTGTAGGGGTTGAAGCTTGCCTGTGTCTGTAGTGGATTTCTCCTGGAAAATGCAGTTCCCTCATGCTCCTTCCTCCCTGTGCGCCCGAGGTGACCCCGGGCCCGAGGAAGGTGACATGCAAAATGTGTGCCCATGTTCTTGTGTCATGCCTTTTGAGAGAACTTCATGGTTGGCCATGAGTAACCCTGCAAAGTTGTCCTCTTCCGGATGCAGATTGATTCCTCCCAAGTTATGAAACTGTCCCTAAAATATTTGTTTATGGCTGGAATTATTACTTTGGTTTTAAAGGTACCTTCTGTTTACCTACTTTTATTTGAGATCTCAAGGGAAATGCATTTTTGTGAGATGTTGGGCATATGACAAAAGCAGTAAAATGCTCACCAATTAAGCTTCCAGAATTTGGAAGGTTCTTTTTTTTTGGTCTTTTTGAGACAGGGTCTCATTGTGCAGTTCAGGCTGGCCTTGAGCTCACTTTTGTAGTCCAGGCTGGTCTCGAACTCGCATTGATCCTCCTGCCTCAGCCTCCCGAGTGCTGGGATTACAGGCGTGCGCCACCACGTCCGGCTGGAAGGTTCTTTTTGGCGAATGGCAGTAAGATAATGGGTTTGTCCACTTTCTGTGTGTAGCCTGCAGTTGAGTGTTTAACTTCAACTGTTTACAATATGGTCTTATTTACTCAGTTTTTTGACCTGCGTCTTTTAAAGCAGACTTTGGCCATCACTGTCCAAAGAAAAGGGAGTTTCCAGCACAAATTTGAAGAGAGATAAAATAAGGTAATTTAGGAGCTGTGTGTTTCCAAGGGCCTAAATACTGGTGATTGAATGGCTTCTCTGTGGAGATTTTGATTACACAATATTTAGGAGAGGTTTAGACTCTAACCCTCAGGTAGTGAAAGATGCAACAGTGTTGAACTTGAACAAGCCTTTTCTCTTGAATTGCATAATTCTGTACTAACACAGAAAAAGAGTACTTGTCTCATTATGCAGGAGAAACTCGGGGGCTGAAATAGAGTGGCTACATGTGAAGGTTTCACAGTAAACTACATTGCAGTGTGTAAGTCTAGCTTATAAAACTAACAGTACAATGTGGCAGCATGAATTAGGATAATGCTTTTACACCGACTTAATTCCCCTCCTCCGCACCCCTACTTCCATTCTTATTAGGTTTGCTGCTCCAGCGCTTTCTATCTTAAAAGTCAGTGAGTGCAGTTTTTTTGTTGTTGTTTTGTTTTGTTTTGTTTTTGCCCTTCTGCCCTGGGGATGAAACCCAGAGCATTTTTACAGAGCTACATCCACAGCCTTTTGCAGTTTTTAAATTTGGGATGGGGTCTTGGAAGGTAACCAGGCTGGGCTCAATCTTGTGATTTGTTTTAGTCTCCCTGGTAGCTGGGATTACTCTGTGTCTGCTTCAAATTCCCCCCCCCCCCCAAATTTGCTTGCTTGCTTGTGCACTCTGTCTGTTTTTTTTTTTTTTTTTTTGAGACAAGGTCTTGCTATGCAGTTCAGGCTGGCCTTAAACTCACTTTCTAGCCCAGGCTGGTCTCAGTGATCTTCCTGCCTCAGTGTTCTGTGTGCTGGGATTACAAGCATGTGCCACCATACTGAGAGCAATTATTATTATTTGTGTGTGTCTGTGTGTGTGTGTTGATTGAACCTCTGACCCTCTATATGTTGATTATCATCTTCCTGGCTGTTCCTTGTTGGAGGAAAATCCAACTTTAAAGTTTCTACTGCATAGCAAGTGATAGCAAGATAGATTATCTTTTCAGAAGATTAATTTAAAATTGATGCCGTGTATATGGATATATACTTAGAAAAGATAGTTAGCTTGATGTTTATTTCCCGAGGAGTTAGTCTGTGTTTACCAAGTCTTCAACTATAGTGATACTGCTCAAAACAAGCTCCTTTAGATGCTACCTAAACATTTTTCATCAGAGGAACCGAGACCAAGAAAAGTGTAGTGCTTTTTGCAAGATCAGTTAGTGGTAAAGTTAGGAACTGAATCCAGACCTCTATGATTTGGTGCTGGACATGATGCCTAAAGGAACGATATACTACTTTCTTGGGAAAGCTGCTTCTGTGGGCAACAATTATAAAATATACATTATGAAATCTATAGTGTTCTTTTGTTTTTCTCTGTGGTTCTCAAAACTTGGTAATAGGTTCATTGGGAGGTAGGTGAAGGGACCCTCTATGCAGACACTGTCTTGGAAGTTCACAGTGAGGACTGGAGTTAGTGCCATTATGTCATAGCTCTAAGTTTTTTCAGTCATGACATTAGCTAGGTTCTGATTTTATTGCCATTCTAAGGGAATAAATGTATTTTAAATAAATTTAAAATCTGCAATACCTACAGAATAGGTATTGTGAGCCTTTTTACTTGTGAGAAGAGTGAACACAAGCTATCAATATTTGATTTTATGTCCAGTATTCTTGTATTTATGCCAAATATATGTGAGTCTTTGCCATGACTACAGAATCTATAGGATTGGAAGACCAGTGTTCAACACACCTACTACCTAACCGAGGAACTTTTTCAGTTACTGATCTTCCATTTTCCCCCCTGGACATTAATTTCATGAAATAACTCAGTAGAGGTGATACTAATATGTGTCCTCCAGTGTTATTGGGCAATTGTAGATATATGTTTGAATTTTCAGGCATTTTATAAATGAAATGTGACCTTTCTATTACAAGTGCTTTAGCCGGGCATGGTGGCTCACGCCTGTAATCCCAGCACTCGGGAGGCTGAGGCAGGAGGATCGGTGTGAGTTCGATACTAGCCTGGGCTACAAAAGTGAGCTCAAGGCCAGCCTGAACTGCATAGTGAGACCCTGTCTCAAAAAGACAAAAAACAAAACAAAACAAACAAACAAACAAACAAACAAGTGCTTTGAGTTTGCTAGGGAATAATGTCATCTGAAAAGACATGTTTAAATCTTACATTTTATTTTGTTTATTTTATTTTTGTCTTTTTTGAGATAGGGTCTCACTATTTAGTTTAGGCTGGCCTTTAGCTCACTTTATAGCCCAGGCTGGTCTGGAACTCACAGTAATCCTCCTGCCCCAGCCTCCCAAGTACAGGTATTACAGATATTGCCACGATGCCTTGCTAAATCTTACATTTTAAGTAGGAGATAAACTTACCCATCTAATTCTCTAGTCTTATATAGTTGAAGATACTGTGATTTGTTCATGTTCACATAAATAGTGGTGTAATTCGTGCTAAAGCTTAGATCTAGCTCGTTTAGTAGCATTCAACTATTGGGATATACTAAGTCATGATTTTATTTTTATTTCTTTTTGGAATTGGGGCTCTTGATATGTAGTGTAGTTCAGGCTGGTTTTGGACTCATAATAATACTTTAGCCTCAGCTTCCCACAAATGCTGAGATTAGAAGTGTGTGCTACCACATCCTGCAAGTGAATGATTTTCTGTTCTTTTTTTTAAAAAATTTTAGATTTCTGAATCATTTGGCTGGAGAGAGTCTGACTTCCATTATTGTATTCTGCCCTACTCTACTCATTACTGATAGAATATATGAATTTACTGCCTCTGAGACTACTATTACCTTGGTTGACTTTTATCTTTTGTTATATATATGTCATATTCCAACTGTTCTCCATTTGGGAAATGACAGAATTTGACAGATTGATACTTTGTCATTTTTAATTGGCTCAATAGGCAAGTTGAAGCCTGAGCTAAATTCAGAAGACAAGAGAAAATGTAGACTATCAGGACTCAAAGAGGAACTTTGTCAGAGCCCCCCTCCCCCCCCTTTTCTTTCTTTCTGTACTGGACCTTGTGTGCAAGTGGAAATGTTATGTCTTTTTTATACAGTGGTTGAGTCCAAGATAGAATTTAGATCTCCTGGACATAAATAACATAGATATCCTAAAATAACTGAGTATTGTCTTGTTTTCTCACCATCAGTGTCTGGTCTGGTTTGGGATACTGCTTACAGGTTTGGTGTGAGGCAGGTAAAACTGGGCCAATGAATCAGGGAGACAGTATTTTCTGTGGAGCTAAAGAGCCCTTTCTTTGCCTGCCTAACCAGGTTGGGTTTGGTCTAAGACTATTCTGGGGCCTCTGGTTATGACTGCTCTGCATGATGATTCTGGAACCACATCTATGGAGTAGGCCTACACAGGAAAGTTTGTGTGGGCTGTGGGTGTGGTCCTAGGGTATTTTTCTTCTAACACTCAAGGCTTTTTGAGGTATATCCAACAGATTTTGCCAAGCCACTCAGATGGAGAACATTCATATGGACACTAAAATTACACTAAGACTGAAACTTCCTTCATTGACTTGGTTTCTTTAAAGCATTGTGCGTGTGTGTGTGTGTGTGTGTGTGTGTGTGTGTGTGTTTGAGACAGGGTCTTGCTATGCAGTTCAGGCTGGCCTTGAGGTCACTTTTATAGGCCAGGCTGATAAAACTCTCAAACTCACACTGCCTCAGCCTACCAAGTGCTGGGATTACAGGCGTGTGCCACCATGATGCACGACTTTTTTTTTTTTTTTTTTTTTTTTAATAATAGTAGATTTCAGATTACTGTACTTTGTTATTTTTTATTTATTTTGACTATGAAATCTCCTAGTATGTCTAATGAGCTTTTAAAGGGAAGTGAAGCCATTTTATTGGAAAATAAATTTTTTGAAGAACCAAAACAGAAATCCTTTTCTTATGTGCAGTGTTGTCAGCTCTTAACACTCATATTTATGAATAGGTCATCTTTGTTTGAAAAAAGTAAGATTTTCTAACTGCAAGTCTTTGTGGCCATGGTATTGCTACATTAAACAGAACTGTTCAAAATAAAACTAGAACCGCAGTGGTTGTCTAGCCTGAATGTTAACCCTTTCCTGCAACTTTTGTTAATAGTAGTCTTGTCTGTTTACTTTTTTGTGCCTGTATGATTTTACATTGCTATTTTAAGAATATTGGAGCCAGACTTAGTGGTGCATGTCTGCAATCCCAGAATTTTTTTTTTTTTCTTTTTTTTGCGGGACCAGGGTTCGAACTCACGACCTTGCACTTGCCAGGCAGGCACTTGGCCACAGAGCTATCTCCCCAGCCCCCGCAATCCCAGAATTTGGGAAGCCACAGCAGGAGAATTGTCATGAGTTTGAGCCCAGCCTAAACTGCATAGTGAGGACCTGTCACAAAAAGAAAAGAAAATAAAACAAAACAAAACAAAAGAAACAAACTAGTAAATATACATTTCTTAGTTCTTATGTAATGAAACTAATTTATAAATGGGATGATCCTATGCCTCATTTGACCTAGGACATTCTGGTAGTGTGCATGTTGTTGCCTTTGCCAGCCTGAACTATATAGCGAGACCCAGTCTGAAAAAAGGATATCAAATGAAATCAAACAAAATAAAACAAATGCTGTGTGCAGGCCCTGCCTCCCGGCACGCTTAGCCAGCAACTAAGACTGAGCATGGTGCTACATGCCTGTAATCCCAGCACTTGGGAGGCTGTAAACAGGAGGATCAGGACGAGTCCGATCTATGTAGTGAGACCCTGTAGACCTTGTCCTAAATACGTTAAAAAAAAAAAAAAAAAAATCTAAAAAGAAAACCAAGCAAATGGTAACATATAAAAATGCTTTGTACCAGGCACGGTAGCATATGCCTATAATCCTATAACTTTGGAAACCCTGTCTCAAGAGATAAAAAAGAGAACTTGGAAAGAATAGCTCAGTATAAAGGGTATGGTAAAATCCCTAGTACCATATCAAAACAAAATACAACACTTGAGAATTGCTACCTATTTGTTAGTCTTGTCACACATATGCTCCTGAAAATTGAAGTTAAAAATGAATAATTTCATCTAGGAGAAGTTGATATTTCAATGAAACATTCACAATTTAAAATTAAAAAAAAATTTTTTTTTTTTTTTTTTAAAGACTGGCTCCGCCTGCCGCTGGGGGCAGGGCTGGTGCAGGGCTGGTGCAGCATGTGGTGTCAGGGATCAAACCACAGTCCCTATGGCTGCCTAAGCTTTCCTAAGCAGGTGCTTTAGACCACTGAGCCATCTTACCTAAATTTTTTTTTTTTTTTGTACCAGGCATTGAACTCAGATTTTTTTTTTTTTTTTTTTTAAATAATGGAGAGCAGGGAAATAGTTGGAGTGTATGCTGGGTTGATCTTTCAATGTATGTGTATGCAGAATAGGTTCATCCAATAGAAAGGGAAACAGTGAGCACTGCTAGGCCGAGGGAAGCAATCACATAGCCCTGTGTGCAAGATTTTCAAGGCAGAAGCAAGGATTGGCCTCAGCTATCGAAGAGATATATTATCATAGTCTGTTCGCTCTTTGTTTTTTTTTTGTCTTTTTTTTGAGACAGGGTCTCACTATTCAGTTCAGGCTGGCCTTGAGCTCACTTTTGTAGCCCAGGCTGGTCTTGAACTCACACTGATCCTCCTGCCTCAGCCTCCCAAGTGCTGGGATTACAGGCTTGCGCCACCACGCCTGGCTCTGTTCGCTCTTTGAAAAGTGCTAATAATATAATATACTTTGTTGTAGAATGAAGTGCTGGGTTATGCTAGCTGACGTTTTGTTATGTAAATAACACCAGGTCAGAGAAAGTTCCCTTCTACCTCTTTGCAGTTTATTTCATTCCTCTCCTCACTCCTCCCAGACACCCACTTTCTGACTTCTCTTTATTATTATTATTATTATTATTATTATTATTATTATTATTATTATTATGGCTGGCTCAGCCTGCCTTACGGGTGGAGCTGGTGCAGCATGTGGTGCTGAGGATTGAAATGCCTGTCTCTGCAGTTTGCCTAAGCTTGCCTAAGCAGGCGCTTTAGACCGCTGAACATCTTGCTAGCCCTCTGACTTCTCTTATCATTGATTAGATTTGCCTATTAGCAGGCCAGCCAGATAGTTCATCGGACTAAAGCGCCTGCTTAGGCAGAGTGCAGGAGCCAGGGTTCAATCCCTTGTGTACTCTGTTGGCCCCACCCCCGGGGTGCACTCAGACAGTGATTTGAGACTGGGTGTGGAGGTGTGTGGCTGTAATCCCCGTGTTTGGGAGGCTGAAAACAGGAGAATTACTATGAGTCTGATCTCCGTACTGAGACCCTGTAGACCCTGTACCAAATACATAATTAATAAATAAGTAGATTCACCTACTAGAGAACTTTGTAGAAATGAATCAGACAGCAAGGACTGTTTGTATTGATTGTTTCTACTTGGTATGGTAATTTTGAGATTGACCCATTTTGATGTGTATGTCAGTAGTTTTCCCTTTTCATTACCGAGTGATACTCCATCATGTTTCTTGCATGTGTATTTGGATTTTTGAGACAGGATCTCACTATGTAGTGCAGGTTGGCCCTAATACCATTTTGTAACCTAGGTTAACCTGGAACTTGGGGCAGTCTTTCTGCGTCAGCCGTAGGAGAGCTGAGATTGCAGCCATATACCACCTTGCTTGGCAGTTCATCATCTGTACATAATAAAAGTTCTGGGCTGTTTCTGGTTTTTGAGTATGATGAATAACGCTACTGTGAACATTCCTATTTATAAGTTCTTGTGTGTGGATTTGAGTAAACGCAGCAATTGAATTGGTGTGTCTTATGGTAGATTTATTATGTTTAACTTGCAAAACCATTAAACATCCAAACAAAAAAAAAAAATCGACACATTTTACATTTCTACAAGTGGCATGATGGGAACAGTTGATCCACACTCTTGGAAATATTTGACATTTTAAAATTTACTGTAGCCATTCTAGTGAGTGTACAGCTGTATTTTGTTGTGGATTTAGTTTGCATTTCTTCTATGGCCCATAATGTTGTGATTGCCATTTACTTTTCTTTGGAGGTGTTCATTGGTTTAAGTCTTCAATTTTTTTTTTTTCAATTTTGAGATAAGATCTTGCTAAATTGCCTAGACTGGCATCAAATGTGATGTCCTCCTGCCTCACCCTCCCCATTGTCTGGGGTGTGCATCTTGCCACACTCCATGCAAACCTTACATCTATAGAGGTCTCTACTTTAGGATCCTCTCCTCCCTCCCCATCCCTTCCCCCTCCTCCCTCCCCTCCCCTCCCCTCCCTCCCCTCTTCT